>MJUU01067540.1:19639-57734 GCA_002080025.1 Modiolus philippinarum
TCACATATGGTCAAAACCTGCAAATACTCAAGTGTTGAAATGTATCAAAGAAATTATGTTTCTACTACATTTATTTTTTTGTCAAATCAGTGGGCCGATTTAGCACCTTAATGCAACCCATCCTTTTCTATCCATATCAAAATTTTAATCCAGTAAAATACTGATCATTTATTCCGTGTATGGACCTTTTTTTACATTTGGCATTCTATTCGTTTTTTTGTGATTATTTCTATTTTTTGACTACTTTTGGAAACTGACTTTCCTTGAAACACCTGTTCAGTATTTTTATTTTTAAACACGTGTACTGTATAACGAAAATTGCCGTTTATTATGCAGTTTGGGAATTTATTGTATTTGCTGGTGGACCAGATACCTCTAGAGTATTCACCAGCCCAAAAGTCAGGATTGACAGACATATAAAAATTACCTCGCCTTTTATAGAAATTTACTGTGTTTATCAAAGTCTAATCCATTCAAAAATACTGACGCTTCTTTCCATCTATAACACTTGGTTGATATCATTTTTAGTGGATTTGGCATCCTTTTCGATATTTATGGTAATGAGTACTTCTTTTTTAACTACTTTAAATGATGGCTTTCTATATCATTTGATTCCTTTGCTGCGATGAGATGAGAGGTTACGCCTTAGCATACGTTAACTGCATAACGAAATTAACTGTTTTTTTTTTAATTTAGGTATTTGTTATATTTTGAAACCATCGGGCCGATGCAAATGCTAGTAGACCAGAGTTTCCCGAGGGTAATCACCAGAACAAACTGTTAAACACATCGATGCAGACTTTTTACAGACATTTCAAAGGAATCGTCGCTTTAACTATTTTTATTCTGCACAAGACCACTGATCCGATACGGTAGTCTGCAATAGCAAATCAAGGGGAATTGGCATGGAAAATCGTAGATAATATAAACAAACACATTTTCCGAGAACGAAGTGAGAACAGAATCTTTAGTGACAGTAAGAACCGAAACTTCAATAGGGGACTTTATTAATTAAGGAACTTTTATTAATGATCTTATGAGACGGAATATTTTAAATCCCTGATTAATAAAACATTGATGTACTGTATTTTAAAGTCGCCATGGTGACATTTGCTCATTTGTCACGTACCATTCAAAACAGTACCTAGCACCGGTTTGGATGGAATTGCAACGCTACATGCATGATAGTCTTATTTGCGGTCGTTGCGGTCATTGGGTTGTCGACCAAAATAAAATAAACTGACAAGGTGTTGTTACAACGTTTGTCGTCTGTTGTCCAACAAAAGAAAACTATTTCAATATACGAACCCTTACAAACAATTCATCCAGTTAATTACAGGAAAAAGTATTCAATAATAAAATAAACCATAAATTTGTGCACTTCATATAGACGGTCAGTATAAACCAAAAAATTAAAAAAAAATAATAATGAAATGTCATAATTTGAAAAGTTTCTTAGTGTGTCCATATCATACATGCTCTAAAGACTAAGAACAATATTACTGAACTATTGTTTACTTTGTCTCTGATCCTGGTATTAACATATTACAAAAAGGACATGGAAGTAGGAATATTTCAAGAATGTAGTCAGTGTAACAGTACTCGAAGATACAAGTAACGATGTTCGTTTTAGTAAGTGCATAATGTTTCATACCTGTCACTTGTGCTTTTGTCAATATTACCAAGAAATAATTTCAAAACTAAAATTATCTTTTTGATATATTCAATATTACCTAAATAAAACATAAAGATGTTATGTTTTAGCCCGTTACGTTTGTTTTCTCTAGACATAGTTTCGATTTAGACCATCAAAGGAGGGATTTCTTATACCCTGAAATTTGTTTGAATTAATCCTGGAACAGAGAACCTGAAAAGTTTATATCAAACAATTAATTGTAACTTCATTAAATCCGCTAATTTCTGTTAGTCTATAGATTTTTTGAACTTGTAACTTTTGTTGTTTCTACACCATTGTTCACATTTAGAACATCTTATAACCAAAAATTTGTTTTAATCACAAATGCCAGAAAAAACCTGGAAATTAATAAAAAATAAATCACACACGAGACATAACAACGGCAGTAGAATACCGAAGGAACAAAGCACAAGATTTCACAAATCAAAATCCAGAGGAAAGGCAAAAGCAAGAACACCAAAAGACGGAAGACCAAAGACACCACAAGAGTTGAAAAGAATGATAAAACATAAAATAACTATTATGCACACCTACATTGTACTACATTTACTTTTGTACATATAAGAAATAAACATAAAGATGAAATCATTATCCTAAACTCCTTACAGGACGGGATCTTGGTGGAAGCTGTATACTGGGGGTACATAACTTACTTTGTCAGTTGGTAATGGGTCTGGAGCTGGCATGTCAGTTAACTGCTAGTAGTCTCTTGTGATTTCATGTTTGTGTCCGTATATTTAGTTCTTTCAGTTCAATTTTCAGAATTGACTCAGTCCTGTTGCCAACTGAATGCTACTGTTGTTATGATTGTTTTTTGATTTATCACATTGGCTGTAGGGGGAGGTTTGGGCCCAATGAAACAAGTTTAACCCCGCCGCAGCAGGTTTGCGCCTGTCCTAAGTCAGGAAATTTATTTAGCCTTTGTGTGTCTTGTCCTTTTTTCTAGTTAGTTTACTTTATGTCTATAGCAGTCTAGGATGATACTTATTTCGCTGAACTTGATTACTCTTTATTCAGGGGCCGACTCCGACCTACCGACAATTTCAGTCCATGGCCTAAAGCGGATGCCTTAAGTTTTCCGCATTGTACAAATGCTCTGGGCGTGTTGATTTTTCAAACACTTGGTAATTATTACTTCAATCTTAGCGTTTTCTCATCAATAAGAACTTTTTGAAATTGGCTCTTTACGGATTTAACATAAAATAATAAAGAACATAACTATATAAGGGGTTACTTTTAAAAATCTATTTCATATTTTGATCATGTTTAAATGTCAAGCGATGACTTCACTTTTCGTATAGTCAACGTCCCTTTTCTTTATAGCAACATTTTAAAAGCCCCGACATATGGAATTTTCATTTCCAAACTCATTTTTTAATTCAAAGGCATGTGGTCGATACCGTGACTACCTTGATAAAACTCATTTGCTTACAAATATACTATTAAAGCTAGGGTACCCAGAACTTGTAGTCATCAATACATAAGCTTTGCGGTCGACATCACGATCTTGTGGACCGCTATTCAATATGATTCCCATATGACAACAGATCTTTCTCTTTTCCGCTAGTTTGTCTTTTTTTCTCTCTACATGATTTGAGTTTACCACCGGATTTGACATTATAAAGAGCAGGAGCTTCTTACTCCACCGGTGCTATTAATCTCACCAATGCTTTTATTGGGTCCGTGCTGTTCGTGTTTGTATGTGTGTGTGCTTTTTTTTCATTTTTCTTCTCTGTGTCGAGCTCATGTTATGCTTTTCAAATTCACAGCTCGGGTTTGTTTCAGTTCATCTTTTTCAAAATAATTTAAAAAGTTCTTTACATGTTGTAATTACATTAACTTTCTAGCGCGTGCTTTCTAAATGCTTGAGAACACAATTAACAAAATATTTAACGAAATCTGTATAATAATACTAAAGAGACACCTTAAATTTAGCTTGTATACTACAACAGTGTAGCATTACATGAAATTCGATGAGCCTGATAAAAGGGCGTGCACCGACAAGGCAATTCCTTTTTGACAGAAAATTTGCTTCATGTTGAATTGTCTCCCTTTCTGCTTGGGAAGATATTAACGTCCTTGATTACTATGAAGATCTTACACAGGCAAATCTTCCCCTTTGATTTTTTTGTATATCTTTAGTTGATATTTCTACAACTTTGTAATATATCATCGAAATTCAGTGATTTCTTTCAGAAGACATGAATTGCGCTTGAACAAACAGTATATTGTAATGCTTCTGCCAAAATACATTACTACTATTATATCCCCTTCAAAATTTCAAGTAGGAACCATACTCTGTATTACATTATGCACATCCTTCAAACGGGTCTTACACCAGATTCATCAAGATATGGGCATCACAGCGATTAATCCATGATCCAGAGATTTGCCAAACATGTCAGCCTTGTTTCTCAAACAAATTGAATATGGACAGTAATCCAAAAATAAATTTTCCTCGAGGTAGTTTTTTCTATAATATGTGAATTAGATTTCGTCATTATTATAACCTTTTTCAATGTTTGAGATAAAATTAGCATTTTTCTTTTTATGTTGAAATTATATTTACGTTCCTCTCAAAAAACAGCTACAACCTGTTATGTTGACACAAGCAGATGTATTAATTCGTTTCTTTTTGTGGAAATAGTTATGAAAAATTTCTCAAGTTTAAGCCATATAAAATTTGTATCCAAAATAACAACTTGTAGTCAACACCCATAATTTCTAAAGATTTATTTTTCTGATAATAATATCAATCATAAACACGAATAAATTACAGTTAAAGGAAAAAGATGGCTAATATTTTTTTTCTTTTCATTCATTATAAAAGCATTCAGCTTAATAACTTTTTATATTTAAATGGATTTTTCGGAGACGACATGTTTCACACCTAATAAATAACAGACACATTAACCCGTTTTCTTTTGCAAAAATGTTAATAAAAAGGTTTGTCGTCTTTTCATATGAATACTTCATGAATATAAATTATCTTAACTAGTCACCAGCCATCTGCAAGCACTTCAAAATTTGGTTTTTATATTAACGATAGAAATCGTTTATGCTAATATCAGTCTTGTTGATAAAAGATTCATTATAGAGAGACATGGGATGTATCGTTATTTGATTTTTATTGAAATATAAATGCATTCAGATGTAACTTTAAAGTATTTTGATGTTTAAGCTATTTTGAAATATTAAATTAATCTGAATACATTAACATATATCAACATACATTTTCATGTATTTGAAGTACAGGTGTTTAATAATATGTTTCTTGAAGAATTTAATCTGCAGTATAATTTCCACGAAATAGGTTTCATATGTGTGTATTATTTAATTTTCTTTTTTGTTCATCTGACTTAAGGTAGCATAAGCTTATGATATCAGTTCGCATCCGTCATTCGTCGTCCATTCATGCTAGTTTATCATTGAACCATCTTTTCTTCTGAAATCAATCGTTACGTTTGAACCAAACCTGAACACAATCAATTCTCTTTAATTTGTCCAATAAAACTTAACTATTTCATAAATTACTACGTTACCAAAGGTAAATTTCAGCGTTGAAGATAGTATTATGCAAAACTCTCTTGAAAATGCATTCATTTTTTATGATACCAGTGAGCTTATTGGGAAAAAAATGGTCTAAATAGTTTCTTTGGTCAATCCTGTCAAGTTTGTGATTCTATGTTCCAACCTAATCAGAGATGTCCATCAACGGGGAACATATTTTAAAATGGGACCTGTTAGGAATACATTCAAAGATCCCTGAAACCGGTTAGCCAATTGGAACAAAAGAATTCCATAAGACATATGGTAAGTACACCAAACCTTAAACAAATGCATTCAAATATGTTTTCTTGGATAAAAAAGACAACTTCCAATCGGTTAATTTCTCTGTTTCTGAATCCTTCAATTTTGATATTTGTACTAATGAGTACTTCTTTTATGAATACCTTTTTGTATGGCTTTTTATGTTGTTTGATTTTAATGCTGTTAGTGAGAGATAACTTCTTCAAACAAATGTAGAGCATAACGAAATTTACTATTTATTGTGCAACTTTTGGTAAGTTGAAACCATTTCGCGGAATGATTCACTGTAGCTGGAGTCCTAATGGTATTCACCAGGGCAATCGGCAGACTAGTTTGACGTGAACAATTACCTTGCAATTTGAATTTGTTATTATCAAAATTTTTTCTCCCTAGAAAACTGAGGCATCATTCCGTGTATAGCACCCACTGGATGTCCTTGGTACTGCATTTTGCTCCTATTTCAATAATTTTGGTAACTCGGACTTATTTTATGAAAATTTAATATCGCATTACGGTCTTCCATATTATTTGATTCCAAGGCTGCTGATCAGAGCTTACTCCTTGAAACACGCGTAGGCATTACCAAGTTTACTGCTTATTATGCATGTTCGGCATTTGTGTATACTGTACGGTTCTTTGTATACGCGGTACCAAATTTTCGCTGTTTTTCGACAGGAATTTATTTGCGAGATTTAATAATCGCGGATTTTTTGCCAAACTTATAACGATAATTGTTACCATTTTTTGTAAATACCTACAATATCATATGGCGGTTAGGGCTTGCATGGTCTCAGATTTCCTCGAAATTTTGTCCATTAATACTAGTCTATGATCAAAGAACAAAAGGGACTTAAGAAATGTCTCAATGTGTTAGCTGTCATGGATTCGACCATCACTGGTTTTTGGCTTAATATGATGATTCAGAGTCAAAAACTCAATCATACCAATTTTTGACACCCCGGCAATGCAAAATTAATATTTGCAGATTTGTCAAGTCAAAAAGGTAGCTTATCTAAATTTGAGGTAAATTCCTTTGATCTATGACAATATTAACATATGCATTTTCATTGTACTTCAGATGAGGCAATTATCAAAACTTTACAGGAAGGACTATATGTTCAAAAATATACACAGAATGTATTTAAATTTTAAATTAGGAGCAGGCTAAAATTTGAGGTGAGTTGCCAGCCTCCCTTTGAGGTGTGCCTAGGCATCTTTATCCACACTTATAGTATATTAAAACTTAATTGCACCTTTATCTGGAGAGAGCTCCATATGGCAGCCCTTGGTTGACTGATAAACAAAGGAACCTGGTTCATGAGGGTTCCGTTAGATGATTATTTTGATGATTAGGCGAAAATAAAACAAATATCCGATATTCTTGTCCCCGTCTGTCCCGATTATTTTAACCTGTTCCTAAAAAAATATTTTGATTGTTTTGCCAATTTGGGCAATAAAAAAAGGAAAGCGTTTTTCAAAAAAAAAAGATAAAAAATATCAAATGAAATTTGCCCGCAGGTAGCCCCTACTACTGAGAAAAAATGACGAGAATCTAGGGATTATTTTATTATGGTCTCACCTGTATGCCTCACTTTAACTGCTGATATTCAAAGGCTTCTTATTTTATTATGAATGATCATCCAAATTATCATTATTGTCCAGAAACCCATGTACATATTTTTTTTTTTATTTATATTTTTGTAATCAGTATTCTTATTCATGAACCAAATAAATAAATGCTATGATTTTTCCCTCTATATCTTCATGTCATTTATATTCAATGCTTTCATCAAACTTTTGCGGTCACTAAAATGTAAAAGTTCAATGATTAAAGTGGATGTAAACAACATGAACCTACGAAGGCTAACATTATAGGAGAAACAATACATAGGTTTAATTTGTTTGAATGATAAAGGCTGAATTGTAGGTTTGGTTAATTTAATGAGGAAAAAATTAAACGAAGGGATTGAAGTTCCGTGAGAAAGTGTCTGTATCACAAATGAAAATGGACATAAATCAACAGAACCTGAGATATTACTGGATTGAATCTTACTGAATTTGACATAACATCAGGCTTTTCACTCGCAGTGTGACGGGCGTCACATTTGAAGCAAGTCATACCTTCCGGAGCACCTGATGACACTCCTGTTTTAATGGGTTTCACTGTTAGTGTCTTATTTTTTGACATTTGTTTTATGTATTGTTTGTTTCGTCTTCGTCATTTACGTTCTGTGTAAGTAATCCTTATATTGCCATGCATTCTGGATATACGACTTTTGGCTCTTGCTACGGTATTCATTTGGATTTTATTTTCATAATTTTAGTTATTAAACAAATGTATTATTCATCATGCAAGTAATCAGAAATAACCTTTTCACTTGTATAGTACCTTTTTTGTTAATCCATATAAGTTGCCATTTATTTACTGTACAATTGTGGATTTCCCATATTTGGGTTCTAGTGCTGCTGAAGCTGATGAGGAATTAATTTCGGAAATGGCCAAACAGCTCAATAAATTTAATTTCAGTTGGAGCTGCAAAATGTGTTATCGTCTCGTGTTCATTATGGAACCGACCATTAACTTGAGAAGGAGGGGGATTCTTTTTTTCTTTCTTTTTCAAAAAAGTATTTTAAGGCTGATTTTATGTAAAAATATTTTTGCAGCAAAAATGATGATAAAATAATATACTGAAGGAGGCTTTCTGCTCCAAAAAAATAATGATAATTTAAAAAAAAAAAATGTTGATACAAGTTTAAAGAATATTTCTTTTTGTTCGCTAAGCGGGTAAATGACCTCTGACAGCTGTCCAGGAAAAAAAATTAAACCAAGCCCTTCATGTTCAATGGTCCTACCCCATATTGATTCGTAAAATGCAGACAAACACCAGCATAAAAACCTACATAAAATTTGAATCCGAATGTAAAATCAATGAAAATAGAGGCGACTCCTGATTGAGTAATTATTATTGTAATGAGACATGTAAAACCAATACTGTGTATTATGCCCTTTTCAAAATGTCCATACATTGCTTCTTCTGTACGATACTAATTAACTAATTCACACTTGGCAACAAGTGATATTGTTTACAGGGAAAACTTTTGTATTGTAAAAATATCAATATCTCATTTTTAAGTGTTTCATTAATATTGATATTTTTTTGCAGTAGTTGACGTGCATGTATAAGTAGGTATTCAATGGTATGACATTTCATGTATTTGTTTAGCTTGATGACAACAACTCATTGAAATGCATATGTAACATGCCAAAATTGTGTGTAAATTTTAAGGCATATCAGGATAAAAATGTACACTTAGTGGCAGGAAAAGGCATATGCTGACTTTTTTATTATGTATACAACATTGACAATATATATTTACATATAAATTATAGGAAGTTGAAATATGAGAAACATGCTTCCATCAATATTTACCCGTAATAGAATTATAATAAGAACATTGTATCACTCACTAATTAATAAGGATATACAGATTTACAATTTTTCAATTTGTTGCTACAATGGAAATATATATATACTAGAAAACATCAGTAATAAAATATTCAGGAATTCTGATTTGTAATGTGCTTTGTTGTGTACAGAAAATTTCCATAAATGATTGTACAAGTTAAAAAGGTTAAACTGTAGGTTGAATTTATTTATCAGTACTCATATATATTTCACAAATGCACATGTAGAGGGCGTGCACAAGAAGCATAAGCCATTGCATCTAATTATCTTTGAAGTTTGGTATGATTGTACTAGTACATGTAAATCGGTGTCCGTCTGACTGAGTGACTTGTTTTCAAGTTACTGAATCTTGATGTGTACTGTACATACATGCATGGACTAAAGTAGATGCAGAAATATTATTTTGTCATTGGATGCGTCTGTGATAGTCGAAAGGATCATGATTACGTGATAAGAAAAAGGTCAAGTTGACCTAAATTTCATGCACGAGTGATCCCGGCAAAAGTTTATCCATATCTGGGACACTACACATGGTAGAGCAGTTAAAGAAATAACATGTTGGCATTCGATGTGTCTTTGATAGTTAAAAGGTTTCTGATAAGAATTAGGTCACTTTGACCTATATTTTATGCATAAGTGACTCTGGTTAAAGTTTGTGTTAATGTCTATATACTTAGGTACAAGAGCAGGTACAGAAATAATATTTTGTCATTCAAAGAGTCTTTGGTTGTCATGCGGTTCCTGGCAAAAAATTAGGTCACTTTTACCTCCAATTAATGCATGGTTTACAAGGGTTAGAAAGTATGTTCCAGTCCATATCTCAGATACTAGAGTAGGTATAGAAATAATATGTTGTCCGTCAATGTATCATTGATAGACCCTAGGTTCATATTAAGAATTTGGTCATTTTGACCTACGTTTCATGCATGAGTGACTCTGGTTAAAAAGAAAGATCGAATGCATATCTTAGATACTAGAGCAGGTATAAAATAGATTTTTACCCTTATTTGCATGCATAGAAATGTATAGCTAGACTTAATATTAGCTCACACAAACCAAAAAGGCCATGCAGGCTGTCAAGCTATAGTTATCACTTGGTATCGTGTCACCCCTTAGCTTTCACAAAGCAAACTGAACCATGTAAATATCACAGGAATGAATAGGAGTCCTTTACAAAAACTGTTCAGTGGAATAACTTGAAAGTAGCTATACATGTTGTAACACAGAGGATAATAGGAAACATCTACAATGGCTGACAATTAAAATCACATGCCTCAATCAGCCAGGGATGTACACAGGAAAAATACAAACAAGACAAAATACACACGTAAACAACGATAGGAACTCCGGACAGCCAGACTTAGTACCGGCACTAGCTACAGCCAGCGATAGGGTTAAACCGATTTATGGGTACCCAAACCTCCCCTCTCTCTCCCGTTTCCCTGTAGTATGATAAATAAACAAATAAAAACCCAATACAGGTATACTAAAAACTCCATAACCACAATCTTGATAGGAGAGAAAATGATGAACGTAATCTTAAAAGATGGGTCAAGGTGTGTTATCTGCACGTAAATGAGGTCTAACTGACAATAAGAATATTGAGGGGAAGGTATATCTTTAAAAAAAAATAATTGCATAACAGCTTGGAGTGACAGTTGAAATATATAAAAGTGTTTTTCCTTACAAAATAGGTAGGATTTATAATGTTAAAATAAAAAAATAAAAAGCTACGCATAGCGCAGCATGATACGACCGAACCATGTCGACCACTGAAATTTTAACAAGTGTAATTTAAAGCAAATGTGGACACAGTAAAAAGCTTCACACAATAATTAGATGGACACAAAAACTTGATATGGTCATTAGCTACACTCAAAATAGTGAAAATAAAGCTCACAATGAGAATAATCCACAGAAAATATCCCATCAAAATCAGATGAGTAATAAAGATTTCACATATTTCTTATAATAGCAATTTTGGCCCCTTTGACCCCTTATAGCCCGGAAACCGTTAGAGCTACGTCAAATCTGTTGATATACTTCTGAAACCTTGCACTGAGAGGAATCCAAAGAAAAAAAAATACCATCAAAATCTGATCTAAAATAAAAGATTTCAAATATTTCTAAAAATTAGAATTCTTGCACCTTTGACCCCTTAAAACTCAGAAACGGAAAGAGCTACTCCAAATCTGTTTGCATACTACTGAAAGCTTACAATGAAAGGAATCGAAGGAAAAAAATCCCATTGAAATAAGATGAAAAAAAAATTAGAAGACAATCCGTTTGTTTGAAATTTTAGTCCTGTTGGGTCACTCATAGCTGAAAAGGAAAAGGGTTATCAAAAATCCAGTGGTGCAGCACTGGTTATATTTTCATAAGAATCCATTGCCAAAAACTCCATTAAAATCGGACTAAAACAACAAAATTTGAATTTTTTAGAAATTCGCCCCTTCTCTGCCCAATTTATCTCGTGAACGGGACATGCCATGTGAAACCCGTTGGCATACCCCAGATTGGAAATTTTCTAAGAAGTACACTAAAAGAATCCCAATCAAAATCCGATAAATTATAAAGATCCTACAGTCAAATATGTGAAACACGCTGGGGCCAGGAACATAAAATCAAAAATCAAAGCTTAAGCATGTTCCAAGAAACACCACACTAAAATTAAAAAATGATCAATTCACTGGATCCAAAGTTATGCTCTAACAGGTGGGACACTAACCCGAAATAAAACCCAGGCTTGACTTTATGTCAAGAAACCTCATGCTGAAATTTGAAGTTGATCAGTCCACAAGAAACAAAGTTAAGATGACCAGAGCTGCCGCCGACGCCGAGGCCGATGACTGTTTATAAAGATCCTTTCTTAGTTGACCTTGACAGTAATTTTCGTAATGTATAGCCCTCCCCGGTATACAATAGGCAGGGGCAATGCATGATATTTTATCTTCAGAATACAAAAACACCGAAGTTGCATAAAATACAAGAAATTTCGTTATGCTGTACACCTGATTCAAGGTTCAGCAGCATTAGAAAAAAGTATGGAAAGCCATAATCAAAAGTAGTAAAACAAGAAGTACTCATTAGCAAATATTTCAAAATAGGAGGCCAAATCCAGTATCAAGGACATCTGCCGAGTGAAATACACAGAATGAAGCCTTAATATTTTTTTGGGGTTAGAACTTTCATAAAAACGGCAAATCTCAATAAAAAGTTAGGTAAATGTTTCGTGTCAGACGAGTTAAATTCTGATTATTGTTAGGACTTGTATGCTTGTTTTTTTTTTTTCTCATTTTTGTATATTGGTGTTGGCTCGGTCAAAGATTGATGTTGTATATTGTACACCTCATCAATTTGGGAAAAGAGAACAAATAACCCTTTAACATATATCTTGGAACTGACAATTCTGTAAATATTACAATTTATTTACACGACAGACTGTCAAGTATTGAAAATTGCTTCGTGTAATATTTGCCAAAATCGTCAAAGATCAAAAGGTAAAAAATAAAAGATCAAAGGAATTTACCACAGATTTGGCTAAGCTTCGCAAAGTCTCACGCGGAACGTATGAGACTTTTAACATTAATGACACCGCTGGACTATGTTACTTATATTAGTCCCAGGTCAGATCAAGTCTTTTGAAAAATACTTTGGTCACTTGTGACCGGAGTTCCAGGCTTATTTCTGTCAATATTACCCTTAAACCTGCATGAAATAAAAAAAACTCAAGAAAGAGAGATGCAACAACAGGAACCACCTATGTTTTTATAATTATGGAAATAAGTCTTGGTTGTCCTGCCTTGAGAGATTCCCTTTTTCCATAAAGCGTTAATACTAAAAATTTATATGAATTGAAATCACAGGCTTATTTTCTGAACTCCTAAATTATTTGGTGTAACCATTTTATCTGTATTTATTTTGTTTTGATTGGTTGCACTTATCATTTTTTGCAATATGTATATTAAAGTTGACCTTTAATAAACACTATGAACCAGAAAAAAATACTGTCCGTACTAGGAACAGTGATTTTTTTACTGTTCGCTGCCGTGGAAGTACTGTCAAATATCTATTAAGTACTGCCAAGAACTGTGCCATTAACAGTAATACCCAAGTAATGTGATTAACTGTCCAGTACTGTAACAGTAACACACAGCAAATGACACCCTTTAGGACTACTGTCATGCACTGTCCCGGTTTGTTACAATGCATGTCAGTTCTTGGCAGTATTTGGTTTTACTTTCATGCACTGTCCTTGATTGTAACAATGCATGACAGTTAATCGCAGTTTTTGAAATAACAGTGTTGCACTGTGCCGGATTGTGACAGTACAACTCAGCTAATAACACCATTTTTTACCGCATATGTCACCACGGGACACAATGTGTACTTGCAGCGTGTTTCACCATGAATGAAATCAAGAGTGAACATGATTTTGTATTTTTATTTCTTTTTATTTATTTATTTTTGAAAAGAAAATAATTTCATTGCAGTCTGCAACAAAAGACAGTTCAGTTCAATAAAGTAGCTTTCGAAAATTGAATCACTACGGAATCAGCGCAAACAGTCACATATATAGGTTGTCCACAGCATAACTTGCAGCTTTACATAGAGAAAAAACCTATACTTGTAACGATTTGTTTTCAGACTAATTTCAGTTTCACAGTTAGGACGACTTTAGTGATATCCATTACATTTTTTCATCTCCCTTTTTAGTCTAGAAAAGATGCATTTAAATTTTTACGTAATATATTTTAGTCATAAGCATTGCTAACTTGCACTTAGACAATATGCAGAAAAATAACTTGAAAAATTGTAGCAGTTAACTTAACTGCAGAAAATTTATTCCATGCATGTATATAGGAGAAATTAAACCATATTTTGTTTTTCTAAAGTAAGTATTATATTAGGCCACTTTTATAGTATAGTACACCACACAAAATTCTTGTATTTTAGTTTTAATCTTAATTTCATCTTTTAAGCTCCATAATTTTTATGTAGATAAGTTAAATGTACTGATTGTTTGTACAAAATTGAAGCTTATATACTGTATATATATATATATATATATATATATATATATATATATATATATAAGCTTTATATACTTTACAACGACTACACGTTTGTCCACTTTAAACCATTTCTATGATCTGGGGATGCAAAAAATGTACCCCTCCTCCTGCAAAAATTGCGAAAATGAGAATTTGTAAGCTGTCAATTCCTTTCAAATAAATAAATCTCATCATTTTATCTAGTTTGAATGTCTTATTTATCAGTTGTGATACAACGTTGAAAAATAAGACCATAAAAGTCCTTAAAATTTTGATTTTCTGTATAAACTTTTAAAAAACGGAAATTTTCGGAATTTCAAATATTTTCACGATTTCGACATTATTACTTCTGGATCGTAGAAATTTGAATATGCCAAAATTAACACCCTTCCCCTTAAAGTTACGGGACAATTTTTACATCAGGCTCTAAATGATAAAAAGATAATGTATTATGCAAATTGTTGTGTGTATTTCAGTTAAGCTGACATGCAGAAGCCCAATTAAGTTGATTAACACTTTTTAATGGGTCTTGTGTGGATCTTTTCCTCAAAATTTTATGAAAAACGGAAATTTTCCGTTTTTCATAATTATTGCTGTTTGACTTAGAGGCCTAAAAACTTCACGAATATGGTATATAACGTAGAAATCTTGATAAAATTTCGTTTCATTATTACCAAGCTATTATACTTTTGAACATATAAATCTAACTAAACTCCCATAAATTGCAAACATTTTACCCCTCCTCCCCATGAATTTACCGTTTTTCAGAATTATTACTGTTTTGACTTAGAGATGTTAAAACTTCACGAATTATGTATATAAAGTAAATATGGTGATAGAATATCGTTTCATTATATCTAAGCAATTAAAAAGTATGCTTTTGAACATTTTAGACTATCTAAACTCTCATAAGTTGCAAACATAATACCCCCCCCCCCGAAAAAAAAAATCGACACAATTTATTTCATTTTATTCAGCTTGAAAAGCTTCAATTTTGTATCAAGGTCCAATAACATAACATTTCAAACACAAAAATGCATAGAGACTCCCTATATAGCAAATAAGATCATGTGCGTGGTTTATGGGCAGTTAAACAACAATTAAACTTTGAATTTTGTAAACTTCCGAAATACTGAAAATTTCAATCGTTCAAGAAAATCGCCAAAAATATTCAATTTTACCCAAATCTTCTGCGCTAAAATTGCAAATTGTGATTTGTCAAATGCATTTTTTTAAAAAAAAAAAGTAAAGCTTATAGTTTGTATTGTTCATATATATGTATAGACAGGCATATTTTGGCGATTTGTAAGCACCATTTCTTGGGGTAGGGGTAAAATTTTCGGTATTCACAGTCACATTAAACAGTCCTTGTTTTTCTAAATAATGTTTTAGACAACTAATGTATCGCTTAGATTAATTACATGGCAAATCTGCAGATATATCATCCGAATTTGACATATATAACGATTGATCAGTGCACTTTTGACAAATCTGAAATGTTGAAAATTCCAACTTTTCATTAATTTTGGGCGAAATGTTGAGTTTAAGTAAACAAATGGCTGTAAAAACACCAAAGCATATTGTAATTCATGCAAAATTGTCATATAAAATACACATTTTGCATGTTCTGGTTATTTGTATGCACACATAGAGAAAAAATGAAAATTTTAGGGAAAATTTGTTGGAGTGGGGGTAAGATTTTCCGTATTTATTCAGAGTCACATTAAACACTCCTTCTTTTTCCAAGCAATGTTACAGGACAACTTATATATTCCTAAGAACAATTAATTGGCATATTTGTTGGCATATCCTCCAGAGTTTGCATGTATAACGAATTAACAGTGAACTTTGGACAAATCTGAAATGTAGAAAATGCCCATTTTTCATCAATTTCGGGCAAGGCAAGATATCGAGTTTAAGTCAACAAATGGCTGTAAAAACAGAGTAACAATATAATGTATGCATTTATGTCATCAACAACATACGATTTGCGACTTCTGGTAATTTTTATGGGAATATAGACAAATCATTGACACTTTTACAGTAAATTTGTTGGGGTAGAGGTATGTTTTTATGGATGTAGGAAGTTCATATTACTTCAAAATTGCCATGACTTGTAATAGTTGTAAAGGAGACATAATGTTCTTCCATTTAATACCAACTTTTGCATGAATTTGAACCACTCATAGAAAATATGAGACAAAAAAGGGACAAAACTTTGTCGAAAACGAAAATATTCAAAGATGTGTTTTATTTGTCTATTTAAAAGAGATAAGTTGGTCATTCAAAACATTCAAAACATATTAACATTATGTTAACATGTTAAATGTTAAAGAAATGGCATTAAAAGACTAAAAACAATTCTGAAATGAAAAACATACTGATTTCAAAGGACCATTGAACTTACACAATTTCGGAAAAAAATCTTAAAATTTACATCAACATTTCGAAGAAGTAGGGGTAAGGTTTTTCAATGTTTATAACGTATTGGGTATAGAAATGGTACTCATGTGAAATATTTGTAAAACTATTACCATAGGCTATCCTTTTTTTACCATTTTTCATAACTGAGAGGTACCAATCAACAATTTGAAGCAATTGAAAGAAAACCTTTAATCCAACACGAAATTTTCCAGAATTTCATTGGGTGGGTATAAAAAGGGGGCCTGTACCAAAATTGCGTGCAGGTTATGTTCATGTTTACACGTTAAATTTTGAAAAAAAGGATATAGAAGGAGTGAAACATATGGGTGGGGTTCATAAGTTGGGAGTGCACGGGGGTTATTCCAGCCCATGGACTATATATTAACGGAAACTTTCTCACATCGTCCAAATGAGTTAATAGACTTAATGAAGACAGTGTTTGGAGTTCACTGCAGCCAGTAATGGAAAGTCCCCCTTTTAACTCTTAGATTGGATATTCAATTTTTTTTTATTTTTTATTATTATTTGTTTTTTGTTTTTAATGCCTTTCTATAGAACAAGTTAAAACAAATTTATGATTTATGGAGAGATCTAATTATTTTGCCTCTTATTTACATTAAAAAAAACTACCACTCTCAATCATATACTTACTAAATACCCCTTTTATTTCATCATTTTTCAGTTTGTTAACGAATCATTATACACGTAGATTTCGCTCGAAGACAAAAATACACCTACAGAAAACACCTTGTGGAAAACAGGAATTTCAACGTCATTTTTGTCTTTCTCAAGTGTCTTAGCCTTTTAATTAAATTGAAACGATACAGTTTTGTTGATTTTAATACTTTCAATAGACTTTATCTATTTTAATTAACACACTAGCTTAATTTGACACACACTCGAGAAACTTGTATACCCCCTGCAGCATGTTATTTTTTCCAGTAAACAATGTTACCTTTGTAATTAGGTGTGACATTTAAAAACATAATTGTCCACACGTGACTGCAACAATTATGTTTCGGTGAAATAAAATATTTCAATTAAGTATGAATAAACTGAGAATGTGGTCAAATATCTTAAGCTTCTTTTGGTACCGACTTCCAATTTAATGTTTACTTTTTTTAATTAACTACTCCGGCCGGGAAATTAATTATTTCGTCAAAATATAGTTTAGGTATAAATCAGTTTTACTTTTAATTAGATTATCCCATATAAATAAGAGATGAGATTTCATTGAAGACATTATTTTCTTTTCAGTTAATTTGCACTGGCTTTTTATTTTACAAGTCTGAATAAGATGAGAATATGTTCAAATTATTTTTAGCTAATTTTAGTTCCAACTTCCAATTTAATGTTATGTCTTTTTTATCTACTGTGACCGGGAAATTATTTTACATAGGAAATAATTGATTGTTTAACAATTTGCATTTTTTTTTATTACATACACATTTCTGCTACCCGGCTTGTGTGTTTTTCCCCTAAAAATACTTAACCGTTTTTGATCTTCATGGCAAACCTTTCCTTTATCCCTTACCTACACAACTTGGAGGACAAAGTGCAAAAACTATTGCTCTGATTTCTTATACTATTTCTTTGAATTTGAAATGTAGTCAATGATTCCGCTTTAAAAAAAGTTATACCATGTATGAAAGATTTACGGGATCAAAATACCCAGAATGGATGGAATATATATATGTATACGTTTATACACAAAAATTTCCATATAAACGTTCGATGCAAAAGGTCTAATAAAAGGTAAATTGTAGGATTTGACACGGTTATTATTTCTCGCGTATTATCACTGATCACAATAATTACAAATTATGCATTCAGTTATACGTTCAGGCCACAAGAATGGTTGCTAGAGTTGGAAAAAGTGGTTTGATGTTTCGTTTTTTCTAAATGTTTTTCTAAATGTTTTTTGTCAGATTTATATCAATAAAATGTCCTAAAATAGAATTCAGATAGATGACGACAGCATACCTATAATTACCCTTTTTTTTTGTTTTTGGATGTTATAGTACAATTGCAGTTTGCTGTTGCATGAAATTTTCAAATCTCATTACAAGGCTTCTCTCGGGATGAATAGGACACGAGTTACCTGCCCCTTGGTGTTCACGAGTATGCTTCATGGCATGACAAAATTGTGTCATTTAAAATGTGATTTTCTTCGCTTTAAATATTATTTGAAATCACAGCAATAGTAGAGTGGTGTGACTCCAGACGGTCTCCACTGGAAGAGGAAGTTGCAGTTTGCACATGCCCAACCACATAGATACCTTTTGCCCATTATGTGTTTTATAATAAATGCAACAGGAAAAAAAGTCATTTACAAATTGTAATTAAATGATTTTTTTTATTATTCCGGTATTGACCGGAAATGTATATTATATTACTGTGAAAGTGTTATTGTTCGTGGGGTTCCAATTTTCGTGGATTTCGTGGTAACCATGAAATTAAATCCAAACGAAATGCATTTCTCCATAGAGTTTTAATGTAGGGACTTTGAAACCCTGAATTTAAGAACCAACGAAATCGCGATTTTTAAGAAAACCACGAAAATTGATGTCCACGAATAAAAGTATTTCCACAGTATGTACACAGACATATTTTCGATGTCGCTGACTACATGAATAAGCACAAATGCGTGACTTGGGTGGATATTTCACATGTTTTATTGTTCTGAACTTTTGAAGTGATCTTTATAAAGCAAAGGCACCAAGCAGCTTATGTGAGTCTTCTAACACACCCGCCTTCATTGCTTTGAAGGAGAGATAGCTTCCGTGTTATGAGAGTTTTTTGGGTAACTTAATCGTATACATTTTGATTTTGAATTTCCCCGGAGGGCAAATAATTGAAAACTTTAAGCTTTCTACTAAGACTAGTCATTAGGGCTGTTATTTCAACTCCCGTAAGTGACTTGCCTATTATCAGAGCCTTTTAGGGGTACCATGTTTGAAGACAATATTACCTTGACTTTATCCTAGCAGCAATTTAAAAAAAAACTAACTTTTACCTTTAAACCAACAATACAAAAAATACCGAAGTTGCATAAAAATAGTAAATTTCGTTATGCTGTACATGTGTTTCAAGGAGTAAGGTTTAGGTTGTTCATATTCGGTATATGACTTGCTTATAATTAGAGCTCCAAAAATACCATATTTGTAGATATTTATACCTTGAACTTGACATAAGAGCATGAAAAAAAATAAAATAAAAAAGAAGAAAAAATAACCTCGCTAATAGAAAGTGTGAGGGTGTATTTGGGATGTCACTAGCTTATGATGAGAGGATGTTTAATTTATAACACTGGAGTTTAAAATGTACAATTTAGTCACTTTTTGCCTCTGAAAAAGGTACTGCTTCACTACATACATAGACATAATACTGGGAATCTTAAGTCAAGAGGAATCTAAATTCCGCCAACTTCCAATGAAAAATAATAAAAAAAACTGCACATTTTGAACAAGTAAAACAAGTTAAATTTTCGCACCATTGACAACTAGAAGGTCGATGGCTGTAAGAGCTACACCAAATCTGGCAACATATTTCTGAAAGCTTAAATAAAGCAGAGTTAAATAAAATAAAATAATATAAAAAAAATAAAAAAAACGAAAATTCCTAATAAGCCTCCATCTTACCTTACCATAAGATTCAGTGTAAGTAGTTGCCATCACTTGATGTCAATTGTCCGTTCGAAAAGCTTTCACTTTTTTATCTTCCCATCTGAAACCACTCAGGCCAATTCAAAATTTTACTGGAATGATGTAAAGAAGGTCCTTTAGAAAGATTGCTCGTTTCGTTCCTATCCTACATAAAAAATGACCGCTAGCTCAGAACTTATTTTTGATATTCGACCCTATGGGAAAAATCACATTTTCATCTTTACTTCTAAAGCACTGATGCAAGTTCAACTAGATTTAACGGAATGATGTATGGAAGTTCCTATACCAAGGTTGTTAATTTCTTGTTTGATTCGACAAAAACATGGCCGACAACGTACAAATTAAGTTTTACATTGGAACATATGAGAAAAATGACATTTGCATCTTCTCCGCTGAAACCACTGATGAAAATTGAACCAAACTATACAGGAATGATGAATTCAAGGTCATTTACCAAGATTGCCCATTTCTTTCCCATCCGACAAAAACATGGCTGCAAGCGTGAAACTTGGGTTTTACATTTGACCTTATTAGATAAAATCACATTTTCATCTTCTTCTCTAAAAACATTGATACAAATGCAACCACATTTTACAGGAATGAAGTATGGACACTGAACCAGATGGGATTTAATCATTTTCGTAATCCGCTGTAAAATTATTGAAGCAAATGAAACCAAACTGAACTGAAATGATTTGTGGATAGTCCTGTACAAAGATTATTCATTCCGGTTTGATCTGACAAAAAACTTTGCAACCAACATTGAACGTAGTTTAACATTGTTCCCTCAGGGAAAATCATATGTGTATGATTTTCGCTGAAACCACTGAAGCCAATTCAACCAGACAATAAGTTACCATAATATATACAGAATTCCAGTTTACAGGATTAAATTGTAAGATGAAAACATGTTGATCCTTCAAAATCTTTAAACGAGAAACTGTACAATGACCTCTGTACAACCCAAGATCACAAGGTTAAGAGAGTGGTGAATTTACATTTTATAACAACTGGCGTGGCTTTTTTGTTAACATTCAGTCAATACAGGTAAGATATAATAATGACCTGTTTATTTTCCACAATCGAAGCCATTTTCATACATTGAACGACAATCCCTCGTTAGAACTGTGATCAATGATAACAGCTTTTAATTAAAGGGATATGTAGTAAATGTACATGGCTCAAAATTATTATAGATAGATGTCAAGATTAAGCAAATGAAACAACGCTTTAATTGTTGTTTTTCATCTTGAAGTCACCTCGAGGTCTTCAACAAAGAGCAGCACTCTTACATCAAAGTAAGTTCAAGACGGCCTCTAGCACTGGTTTTACTTAATTCACTTGCTAAATGATGAACAACACTGCATCCATTGCTTTTCTTGGTTATGTATGCTGGATTGTCAACAAACATAAATTAAACTTGCGAAAATGACAATTTCTAAGCTGTCATTTCCTTTCAGATAGATGAATCTCATCATTTAATCTAGTTGTTATGCCTAATTTATCAGTTGTAATACAATGTTGAAAAATATGACCATTAAAGTCCTTAAAATTTTGATTTTTAGCATCCCATCCCTTAAATATAAAGGAAGATTTAAAATATTCAGGCTCTAAATGATAAAAAAGATAATGTCTAATGCACATCATTGTGTGTATTTCACTATAGCTGACATGCAGAGCTCATTCAAGTAGATTCAACATTTTTTAGGGTCTTTCTTGGCCCTTCTGGACTTTGGACAAATTTGATATATTGAAAATGCCCATTTTTCAATAATGTTGGGCAAAAAATTGAGTTTAAGTCAACAAATGGCTGTTGATACCAAATCAGAAAGTAACTCATGCAATAATGTCATATACAACACACATTTTGTGTGTTCTGGTTATTTTTATGCGAACATAGAGACAAACGGGCAAACTATAAATATCAAAATTATTTTAATTAAATCCTGAATAGATGTTAGTTCTGTTTAACATAAAAAGTTCCTTGGAGATTTTTCAAAGTCAAACCCTTGCGTTCTGTCATACAGCTGGCAGCCTTCGGTTACATTTTGGAGAAATATGACCTGGGATGGATCCAGTGAAGGGCAGCAAACAACATGAAACGAGGACAATGTTCAAATAAGTATTTGATAGATGACGACAACTGTGATACATTTAATAAAGAGTTCAATAAAGAACATCTCAAAGACCGATATGATTTTTTTTGTCATGCAAGAAGATTTATCTGTACACAAATATATAACTTGCTTATGAAAAAACACATAACATTTAGATTAATTTGCATTCCTTTCTTCAACACTTTATTAATGCTATGTTGCAAAATGTGTTATATATATATTTTTTTCGGATAGATTGCATTTATCATCAGAAACAACAGTGTAATTGATAAGACAACATATAGCACCCTATACATGCTACATTTTTAAGGGTATAGGGGTCAACATCTATGAAAGGGTAAAAAATATTCAACAATGTGGCCAACCAGAAAGTGAAAAACACATTGGTTGTGGATGTGTCAAAGTGGATTTTCAATAACCTTTTATAGTAATTTCCACTTTTAGTTGTTTTAGCCACTGTTTTTTTTTTTTTGTTTTTTTTTTTCTTAATTTTCAATTTTACAAACTTTTTCCTAAATGTAGGAAGAAAAAAATTATAAATAAAAAATTCCAGACAAATTTAGGTCGTTCAAAAAAACTGTAATTTGGATTAAAATTATAGGAATTTTATTTAATAATAGACCAAATATTTGTATGGTAGGATAAAAATTCAAAAAACTATTTATTTCAACTTTGGGCTAAATTATCAAGGCAGGAGTGTTCGTAAAACTAGAAAAGAATAAAAAATAAAGGGCCTTACAGAAAAAAAAATATTTGACTGTCTAGCAGTCCTTTTTCTCAATTTTGAACACTTACATAATGTGATAATGATATTCTGGTTCTGACAGAATGAATAAATGTTCATATTCAACATATGTGGAATAAAGCCCTGTGTTATTTCCTGCAAAATCCATTAGAATTAAGTTCTCGGTTTTTATCATTTATCATTAGAGAAAAAGATTACACCTCTTAACCCGGATTTTTACCATCATTTATCCATTCTCCACAGTTAAATATTAAAATTTAAAAAAAACAAATAAAAGTTTACTATCTCTATCATTGGATGTATCAACACTTATGTTTAGGTCAAATTTGTTCATGTCTCTTCATTTTTGATTGTTTGAAAATAAAATTGATGGTGAATGTCATTTCTTTCCTCGTGGTACATTAAATATCGAATTAAGAAACAATTTTGATTTTGGCTATTCATTATAAGTAAATACAACTAGATTACTGAAAATGTCAAAAAGGGGCCCGCCTCTCCCCCTGTTGTGTCCAAAAAGCTTATTTGGCGAATTTCATATGCACAATTATAAATAAAATACCTCAGTTTCTGTAAATTTGGTTTATGCATATGGCCATTTTGACCAATTATGTCTCAGTCTCTTCAAGGCAGATCATATCAAAACATTTTGAAGACCATTAACCAAATGTTTTCCTCAAAATGGAGAGGGGCTTACTTCTGATTAAATACAGTCAAATACACTAGCAGATATGTTTTTGTCTTGTTTGGCCATTTTGATCTTGTCACTATCTTGACAAGCTTAACACAATTTTGTTCAGACATTGTAAGATTTTAAGTTGGTTTTCAAGAAAATTGATCTCAAAGTAGATCAAGACGTGTTAAGATAGCTTAAGATTAAACAAGATCCACTTGTTAATTGCTTTCAGGAACAATCAAGAGGAATTAAGTTTGTTAAGATCAAACAAGATCCCGATTTAATCTTGTTTGATCTGGACAAACTTAACACATATTGATCGCCCTCGAGCGCAGTTATCTTGTTTGATCCTGATAAACTGAACAGGTCTTGATCGTCCTTGAAAGCAATTATCTTGAAATATGACTGAATATCTTACACAGTTTTAACAAATTTGTGTTAAGCTTATCAAGATCGTGATAAGATCAAAATGGCCAAACAAGATCATTAAATATCTGCTAGTGATACAGTGCGTGAAGTTTATAAAAATAAGTGAAGACGACTTCAAGTTATCATACAACATAGAGTTACTTCTCAAAATATGCATTTGTTCATATAAAAAACAAGTTTCTCCTAAAAATTGATTTCCAATTTTTCACAAAATTGAAATTGACCTTCCTTTGATCTTGTCCAACATTGTGTATAAAATTCTAAAAATCAGTGAAAGTAATTTCAAGTTATCATATGGCATAGAGATATAGAGCTTTTTTCTCATAATATGCACTTTTTCATAGAAAAACTTAGTTTTCACGAAGTTTGTCCGATTTTCCTAAAAAATGAAAGAGTCAACTTCCTTTGGTCAAATCCAATATTGTTTTTCCGATTTTTCTCAAACGTAAAAGGGAACTTCCTTTTATCATGTCCAACTTTGAGTAAAAAAAATATTAAATTCCATAGAAGCATGCAATCTTGAATTATCGTAAGACATAGAACATCCTGACCGACAGACGGACGGACGGAAGACTGATTACTATAGGGTGCCGCCATTTCATGGCGAGGCCCAAAAAATGCTATAAAACAGTCATTTCAATGGCTGAGAGGGGTATATCTTGATATTGTAATGTTGTATTTATTTGTATTTCATATTGATGGTTTCTTGCTGAATGCAGAGACATGCCTCTGCTGTATGGCTATATTCCTTTAATAGGGATTCATTGTCTTGTATGTATTAATAATGGTTAATAATACCTGAAGAACCGGAGACAGATGGGGGTTTGAATTATTCGAGTTCAAGTGAATATAATTTGTTTGAATTCAAAGGACCAAAGGGACGGTAAATCCCAAAATGGCCAGTGGCAATCCATAATTTATCATAACGGGGGCCCATTTAAAAAAAACCTAGGAATTTTAAATATTTTCCAACCTAAGGAGGGTCTGGGCCTCCTACTGGGTCCTGCACTGATGACACATAAATTTTCCTTGAGAAATATATTCCTTAGATTTAAATAATAAATTCTCACAAATGAAAGAATGAATTGAAAAATTAAATGAAATATATGTCCCATATTAAATTCGAAAAAAAAGTGAGGCAAAGCTCTTTTATATATATCTCCGCTCTCCCATTTGATTCCAGAAGTTAAAAAATGAACAAAAAAAATCAAATTTTAAAATAGCTGGAAATAAAATGGCAATATGCACTGTCCATTCTTTCAAAGTTTTACGGAATTTCACTCAGTGGTACTAGAGGAATTGTTGTCACGAAGTGTGTATTTCTTATGAGGGCTGCAAATTTAATGAAAAAAAAAACAAAACAAAAAATACATTGAATCACGTTTCGAAATAGCTGTTGTACTTTAATAGGGAATTTAAAACAGTGTTCTAGCAGTTGTCGCCAAAAAAAAATGCAACCCTATGGCCCATGGAATAACAAACGGATAGAAGAATGAACGAAAACCATGATAATTGTATACCTCCTAAAGCAGGGGGTTTAATCACACACTATATATAACGCTCGTGCTCTATCTTTGGTTTTAAAGTTTTACTAGATCCAGTGACATTTAAATTCAATGTGTTTAAATGTATCCGTTTGTAGTTCTCAGGAAAAAAAAACCCAAAGGACAGAAGTTTGCCATAATGAAGACACTCAAAAGACTATATTTTTTTCCAAGCATTATTGTTTTGTTAGTGTAACAAATGTAGTACTACAGCAGTTATGAAGACCTTTTTTATTCCATTTATTTGTTTGTTACCGTGTGTTATCATGAAACATTTTACAATGTCTGTGTTTGTCTCATTTAGTTTATTCCAATGTCAGAATTCGTGCGTTCAAAACAGTTATTTCTTGCTTACATTTTTGACAGGATATCTGCAAAAAATTCCATAATGTGTTTGTGACAAATACATGTACATTCCAGCAAATATAGCAATTAAGCAACTAACATGCAGGGTATCAACTAAGATGATCATTGACATGTCCCTGTGAAAGGTCTTTAGGTTTTTGTATGTTGTCAAGTGTGTATAGCTAATGAGGATTCGAGGGAGGTACAAACATGGTCCATTAAAAAGCCTTTTATGATATGATTCATGAAAATGCCCAAAAATACAAATACTACAAACATGGTCCATTAAAAAGCCTTTTATGATATGATTCATGAAAATGCCCAAAAATACAAATACTAAACATGACGCAAGACAAAAATTTGAAATGCATACTCCAACTTTCACTGTTTACATGTAGAAATTAATGTAATTTACATTTATCATACATGTACAGACTTATGGTACAAGATAATGTGTGTCTCCTGTTGGAATCGAACCAACCTACAAAAATGTATTCGCCTGAAGAAGACTTTATATGTAGTTTCTTGTATCTTAAGTTACATGTATCTTTAATAAATTAGTGAATGTGTATACATTAACAAGTTAACTAGAGGCTCAATAGACTAAGCTTGTGTTGCTCAAACCAAAAAATCCCTCTATCCAAAACTTTGAAGCCAACAAAATAAAAATCAGATTATGTTGGAATTCTCCTCAATAGGAAATGTTCTAACAAAACTGGGGTTTTATTGCCCGAATTTTTTTTCTTTTTCATCCCACTATCTGACTATCATGACAATGATAGTGATTAATTATGGTATGTCTCTGTACTATACTACACATATATGTAGTAGACATTAGCCAAATTTCATATATATTTTTTTTTTCTGCAAGATGCCAGTCATGGCTGTAAAGATATGCACGTATTTGTTGCAAAAAGTCCACTAAAAGCAAATATGATATTCTTCCACTGGCTGTAAAAAAAATTATAAGGCTATGCCATTTTGGTGTCATTCGTCACAAATCTTATGAATTTTTCACATGTACTAGGACATCATTTCAATCAAGTGTGAAAAATATTGGCACCTGTACCAAAAGACCTATGGCTATGCAGTCAGGAAAGGACATGATTTGCGACAAATGTAATCACTAGAGCTAGATCACTATGGAACATTTTGAGGACCGGTTACAGGTTTGTTCGCCCCGAGTTCGTTCGCCAGCCACGTTGGTCCGTTTGCTACCCATTTAATAGTTTGATTTTTTTACTTCACATTTAACATGAAACTTAATTATATATATTTACATGTACGGTCAAACCTGCCTTAGCGACAACCTCTATTTAGCAAAAACCTGTCTTATGTGACCCTTATTTTAATATCCCTTCATAGTGTACATATACGTAATAAACATGTTTATTTCAATATTAACGTGATGAGACTTCTTTCGCAATTTGGCAATGATTGCAGATTTAAAAGTGTTGATTGAATAAGTAGACAAGTAATATCATTAGATTATGTGATTTGCAATTTGCAATTAAACATTGATTTGTGCTATTAATGTATAAATGTTGATGGATAATTATTAAAAATTTATTAGTCATATCTGGATGGGAATGAACGAAGATTGCCCTCAAGGTTTATGTTCTTTTAAGCTAAATATTCACGGAAGCAACTTTTGTGTAACAAAGTTTCTTTTCTAATGTTGAATTAGCAAGGCATTTGTACGGATCACGTAATATATTATACGAAAAATCTGAAAAAAAAAATTAACAACCAATAGGCTTTTTCGTGCATTTCATCATTTTTTTATTACAACAGAAAGGGTAGTCCTACCGATCCTGTACTGTGTACACTAAAATGTGTTGCCAAAAGACATAGTTTGCCAAATGATAACACCATATATATTGTAGGCGAATTGACACTACGTGAACAGGAATGTGGCCAAGGATGAACGGACTGTTGGGCAAACAGTAAAGTTGATGAATGTGGGCAAACAAGATCGATGCATTTTTTTTTGTGGAAAATGTTACATTTGTCTATTTACTGACATATCCTGATGGGATATATGGCACAAGAACTCTCGATCAGTGTCGTGAGTCCACACGGGTTTACTGATGCTAACCCATGTGCAGAGCTGTCAAGGGGTTTCGGTTCGAAGAGTGAGACGGAGGCCGTCTGGGAGGATAACCACAAGACACCAAATGGTGCATTTTTTTAGCATTTCAAATAGTCATTGCAAGGAATTTGAATTAAATTTTCCATTAAAAAGCGAAAATATTAATAAACGTTCATATCCATTGAAATATTGTTTTACCTCAGGGTCTTTTGTAGAAAATTAACCAGTAGTATGAAAGAATGTGCAGAATACACCCCTAATTTCTGGTTTTCTTGTTATTAAAAGTTTGTTTTCTATTAAAAATCTATTTTTTCACGAAAATTTGAAAAGGTTGAGATTGAATAGGATGATCGTGACAGCGTGATTTGGAATTGGAAAGAGTGAACGCGTGAGACTTAACAGGTCTGCATGTGCACTCGCAACGTTGTTCAAGTATCAGATGGTGTAAAACCTGTGTGGACTCAAGAAACTGTTTGCGAGTATGTGAGCAATATATCCCATCAGGAAATGTCGGTACATGGACAAGTATAACATTTTTCACAAAATGTTTCCATAGTGCGCATACTCCCACATGAGAGGGAAATGTGAAGTCCTGTCCACGACTATCCAGCTACCTATGTTCCTGGGATAATAAGGGCATGTATATACACATATATTGTGTACTGCATACATATATGGAAATGAAAAAAAATGGTAGCAACACAGGCACTTCCATAACCCTAACCCCGTTTCCTCAACACACTCAACATATCGTTTCAGAAACAATCCGTGTCTGGTGATTTTGATATCATGAATGTTGTTAAAAATTCTCTGCATCAGCTGATTTTATTTACCATTCTAAGTGGAATTCGACGATTATGTTACGAAGCCATTATGATTGTCTGATTGTTGTTGACATACATCACTCTTAAATAATTATTTGTAGGATTTTATTTTTGTGAAACGCATTTCCGGTTCAGGCTTTGCACGAAATACACGCTACACACGATATAAACGTTCTGCGCGATATGAACTGTTTTAGGTTGCTTACACGAAAAGAACGGATTGAATCGTTTGTTTCGTGTAAAACGTGAATGGTACACGAAACGAATTGAATCGTTTGTTTCGTGCAAAACACGATTTGATTTATTTGAAACGGAACGAACGGAAAACGCAAGCGGAACGAATGAACGAAACACGGAATGAACACGAAAAAATGTAACTTTGAGCGTTCAACCAACTGTATTATTAATCTATAAAATTTACATTTTTCTTTTTATGCTATAATTGCATTTACGTTCCTCTCCAAAAATAATATTTACATCCTGTTGCGTTGGAAGTAGCAATTTCGTTTCCTTTTGATCAAATTGTTATTAAAAGATAAAAGTCGCCAAGACTCCTGTATTTCTAAAGATTTAATTTTCTGATAGTGATATCAATCATAAAAACGAATAAATTATAGTAAAAGGAAATATGGCAAATAAGTTTTTGCTTTTAATTCAATAGAAATGCATCATTTTAATAACTTTTTAAAATTTAAATGGTTTTGTAAGAAACGACGTGTTTCACACCTAATAAATAGCAGACACATTAACCTGTTTTCTTTTGTTCAAAAATTGAAAAAAGGTTTGCCATCTTTTCATATGAATATTTAATGAATATAAATGATCTGAGCTAGTCATCAACCATCTGCAAACACTAAGGGTTTGGTTATTATATTAAAGATAGAAATCTGTTATGCTAATACTAGTCTTGTTAATAAAAGATTCATTATAAAGAGACACGGGATGTAGCGGTATTTGATTTTTATTGAAATATAAATGCATTCAGATGGAAGTTAAAATTATTTTGATGTTTAATCTATTTTAAAATTTTAAATTATTCTGAATACATTAAAATATATTAACATACATTTTAATGTATTTGGAGTTCAGGTGTTTTTATAATGTGTTTTATTAAAAATTTAATTTGTAGTATAATTTTAACAAAATAGTTTGCATATTTGTGTATAATTTCCTTTTTAGTTCATCTGACTATAGGTAGCATGAGCTTATGGCATCAGTTCGCATCTGTCATCCGTCTTCCTTCCATGCTAAATTATCCAAATGTTTTGGTTTGATCTGCACTGATGAGACATAAGTTGTCGAAATGCACTTATGCAGAAAAAAAATACATAACTTCGGTACTTTTTTATCTATCATTTAAGCATCTTCTTCCCTTAAACCAACGGTTCAGTTTCAGTCAAACATAGATACAATAGTCTTTAATCTGTCCCATAAAGCTTAAACATTTTTTTATGTTACTGCCTTATCAAAACTAAATGCCAGCGTAGTATAATACAGGGCTCTTTGGGAAGTGCATTCAAGGATGATTTCTGATTCCATTGGGCTAATTGGAAAAAAATGGCCCAAATAGTTTCTTTTGTCATTCCCATCAAGGTTTGTCATTTCATTTTCCTACCTCACCAAAGATGCCCATCAGCGAGGAACATGTTTTAAAATGGGACCCTGTTGGTAATACCTTCAAAGATCCCTGAAACAGCTTGACCAATTGGAACAAAACAATCATTATTGCAAGTACAGCAAACCTTTAACAAATGCATTGAAATATACTAAAGAGTACTTTTTATGACTACCTATTTTATAGCTTTTCATATAATTTGATTTTAATGCTGCTGATGAGATATTACTTCTTCAAACAAGTGTATAGCATAAAAGTTTATTATTCAACTTCTGTATTTTTGGTATGTTGTAACCATTTGGCTGATGCCATTGTTGCTTGAGTCCCCGAGTGTATTCACCAGACCAATAGGCAGACTTGTCTGACGTGAAAAATTACCTTGCATTTTGTTGAAATTGGTCATTTATCAAAATTCTAACTCTTTAGAAAACTGAGGCTTCTTCCCGTGCACTCAGTGAATGTCCTAGGTACTGCATTTGGCCCTACTTCAATATTTATGGTAACGAGGACTTCTCTTATGAATATTTACTATTGGATTACGGTCTTCCATATTATTTGACTCTAAGGCTGCTGGTGAGAGATTACTCCTTGAGACAGGCTGCTGATAGGAATATAGGGTTGAGGCACGTATGAGTCTTTAGCCATTTCGAAGATTTTCGAGATTTGCACTCACAAATGCAACAATGTTGGGAAGTTATAAGATTACAGTTAATAGGTAATAGGTTTCAATAATTTATCTATGGAAATATATTGATGGGGCTATCTTTGCTAAATGGTTACTAAGGTTTAAAAAATATGGATTTTTCAATTTTTCATGTGCTGTTTCAGGAGATTTAACATTCATAAAACTCTTTAAATTAAGTTAGATGTTTAATTTGATTCCCTCAAGCACACTGAATAATAAATGGAATTAAAAACAAATACAAACAATTTTATTCTAGTTGCAAGGTTTATTGGTATGGTAGTATGAATGACTTGTCTACCAGTCCTGTTTCCTATCCGTACATTTGTATTTCAATATTGCTTTTTACTAGCGAGGTTGCATCTAAGACGTATATAAGGGCATATGTGCATTGTCGTATTGCCAAAGCGTACATGGGGAGTAACGTAAGTTTTGTTTCAAGGATTCCGGCATCAGTTTGTCATAAGTTTTACAAATGCAATGACAAATTTCATTCTCACTAAAATTTGCGTATATGTATAGAAGATGTTATCACGGTAAAACCAATTAAATGTATGAGCAAACCACCGCAAGCAAATAATGATTTTCATAACCCCATCATACCTCAAAAGCACACACGGAGGGCTTTGGCTTCGCGTTTTGAAGATTCATGAATTTCTATTGAAAACAATATGCTCTGAAACCGTCTAGCTAGCATGGCATCGCGTTTTCATAATATTTTTTTCAATACGTTACCTACACGTTTCGTGTTAATACAAAATTTACTTGAATCGAAATCAATTGAACATTTTCTGACCTGATAAATTATTTGGAATAATCATTTTGTCTGTATTTATTTTGTTTTGATTTTTTTTGTCCATTTCTAAACATGCCTTAAACAATTCAATAGAAAAAAAAGCCAAACTAATGTCACGCATTTGCAAAGCTGGAATATTGAAAGATAAACGAACGCATACTTGGCAAAAAATTCGGAAAGCTCACGTATGGGATGTTTCGGATATTAGTCATTCACTCAAAAAAAATCTGGTAACTCAAAAGGAACTTGACTATTTGAAAGCTATGGGTTGCAAATGGAACACCCCACCCTACTATAGAAACAAAATAATCATTTATACAACCCTGCTTGTGTGTTTATCCCCTCAAATTACTCAACCTATTTTGATTTTCCTACCTACACATCTCGATAGACAAAGCGCAAAAAATGTGGTTTTCATTTCTTGTACTAAATCCTCGTATTTGAAATGTTGTCAATTATTCCGTTGTAAAAAGTTAAACCATGTATGAAAGATTTACAGGATCACAATACTCAGAACGGTTCAATATAAATGCGAATGCGCTTATACGTAAACGTTTCCATATACACATTCGATGCAAATAACTAAATACCGAAGTTACTGTAAATTTAAATTCTGCATATGCGCATTTCGACAACTTATGTCTCTGCAGTGCAGATAAAATCTACAAGTTTGGAAGACCATAAAATCAAATATGTTAAAAATCTGATAGGGAACAAATGCCTAATATGATCTAAAAGTAAAGCCAAAATCAGCTAAGGACAGAGCTTTGCATTAGGGAGATACTCCTTAGTTTTTAACAAAATTTTAAAAATTCTAGATATTGCAAGGTTCGAAATACAATCGGCTTTCGGGTCAGCACCGAAGTACTGACTACTGGGCTGATGAATACCCTCGGGGACTAACAGTCCACCAGCAGTGGAATCGACCCAGTGGTAACAAATAACTAAATACCGAAGTTACTGTCAATTTAAATTCTGCATATGCGCATTTCGACAACTTATGTCACTTCAGTGCAGATAAAAATCTAAAAATTTGGAAGACCATAAAATCAAATATGTTAAAAAACTGATAGAGAACAAATGCCCAATATGATCTTAAAGTAAAGCCAAAATCAGCTAAGGACAGAGCTTTGCATGAGGGAGATACTCCTTAGTTTTCAACAAAATTTACAAATTTTAGATATTGCAAGGCTCGAAATACAATCGGCTTTCGGGTCAGCACCGAAGTACTGAATACTGGGCTGATGAATACCCTTGAGGGGGTAAGTCTAATAAAAGGTACATTTCAGGATTTGACACAGTTGTTATATCTTGCTTATTATCATCACAATAATTACAAATTATACGTTTAGTTATACCTTCAGGCCACAAGGATGGTTGATTTGGCTGCAAAACGTGGTTTAATATTCCTTTTTTCAGATTAATATTAATAAAACTTTCTTACATAGAATTTAGCTTAATTAAAATAAACATACTTATAAGTATCTTTTGTTTTTGTTTCTTGAGCCTTATAGTATCATTGCAGTTTGTTGATGCATGTAATTTTTAAATCTCATGACAAGGTTTTCTCTCGAGATAAATAGGACAAGATGTACCTGCGCCTTGGTCTTCAAGAGTATTAACACTAATTACCTTATTAGGTAGGATGTAATGTACATGATACTAGTAGGGAAACATGCGTATCACTGGTGTGAGCTGTAATTATTGAGTCCTTGAGCACTTGGAATAGACTTACATCTTGTAGCTTCTGCAGCTTCAATATCAAAATAACCCATCAGCTTGCATAGTTAATGTCTCTTTGGGATGAAAAATTCGTCATTCAAAATTTGATTTTCTTCATTTGAAATAGTATTTGAAATCACAATAATAGATCATTGTTACTAAACGGTTTTTTTCTTGACAAGAACAGGAAGTTGTAGGTTTTAAATATGATTGCCAGAACATGCAGAAGTAGCTACTTTTTTGCTCGTTGTGTGTTTTATAATAAATGCCCGAGAAAAAAAAATAATTTTGGGATTTATTAGTATCCTGGTTCCACATGTGATCCCACAGGGGCACTAAAGAGAGGTATTGGAATGTAAATGGTCGAACAAATTTGGTTATGTCTTTCCTGTTGACCGCCATATTCACTGTGTCTCAACCACCCCGGAAAAATAATTTTCGTCTCGCAATTATCTAATTTTAGCATGGTTGCGGACCGGATTCGTACAGCGTGTCAGTTCATGAATGGGAAAATTTCTATGTTTTTTATCGATTTCAAGTAAAAACCGAAAATAAAAAAGTTTGTTGTAAACAGGTCTAAGGTTTAAAGTCGGCAATGCATGCCAAATTAGCCACATTTTTTTACAGAAACGACGCTGCCGATTTTTTTAAAACACACTCCATCGTGAATATCGTGCAGAATTATCCTTTTCAAATATCTATTGAATTGTAACACTTGAACCAAAGATTCCCAAATAACAGAGGAAGACATTGAATGTCTCTATAAGAATTTTCATGAAAGAATATACATGTATTCATGATTAGCTTCAAAAGCGAGGCATGTCAAAGCTACAAGATATGGTTTCGATTTAAGACGAGGCCCGGTCTATTCTTTTAAGATTCAGTGATGGGAACTGGTTTCGTTTCTCTATATCCATTGGAAATAAAAGTAGATGTTATCACACGAATTAATTTAAATACATTATGCTTTATCAGCAAATGACTCACACTATGAACAGAAAAAAGTACTGTCCATAGCAGGGACATTTTCATACTGTCATATACTGTAAGCGTCCTATTTACAGCTGCCGAAGATCCATGAACCACTGTTAAGGAATGGGACAGTCCTTAACAGTAATTAATAGACAAAGGTTTGATTGTGAATAACTGTACAACACTGTAACAGTACATGACAGTAAATGATAATATTTACCTGTATTGTAAATAACTGTCCCAGGCTTGTGACAGTATTTTTTACCATTAAAAACTGACAGAATTGTAATAGACTGTCCCCGATTGTGACAGTATTTATTTGGCCTATCATGAAATGTCATTAACTGTTACATTTAATGATAGACGTTTGTAAAATTTACAGTACTGACCAGCACTGTCATGGACTGTTACAGTCGATTTAAGACCAGTGCAATTCTTTGGTTTATTGTCATGCAAAGTGCATAAGATTTTAAGTCATATAGCTGATAACATGGTTTTCTACCAAACACTATCTTTTTCTATCAAAATTAATAATTCTACCGGCCCAGGCATTCATTATTTTTAAGAGACTATAATGGCACTGATTGTTTGGATCAAATGCACAAAATTTACCTTTTTTTGAGTGAATGAATTAAACAACAGAAAATATCCGTGATTTCAGAATATCTTACTTCACAATTTTAACAAAATTCGGTATTAGTGATCATAAATTAAAAACGGAACTGTGTCGTTACAAAAAATAATAGCAAGAGGACAACAAACGAATATCATTAGAATCGAAGTAGGGTCTAACGATACCGGTCAAAAGAATCTAAATTATATTGCAGTTCAATTCTGTTTTATTTTATGCTAGAATATATCGGTTTCAGATACATTTCCTTGTTGTGTGTTATAATATTATGTATTTGCCCGATTCAATATGAATGTAAGTTTCAAATAAATATATAAATACGTTATTGGCGGTGCAAAGGAATATTCAAATTGCTAGAACAAATTTACAGGAATATTTCGGAATGGTAATTTTATTAATGTGTCCGAAAATTTGAAATTATTCTATATGTTTTACTGCGCATCAACAGGATATTGCGACTATTTCCCATTCAATTCGTTGGAAGGACGTTTTGTGATTTTGTTGCAAAAGTTGAAACTGGTGTATCGCTAACAGCATCAGATTTGCGGTTAGTCTCCAAAACCTTCCTCTTAAAACATCATATATATGGTCAAATGCAGGGTAATTGGATCCGTGTTTTTAATAACAACATTATTATAGAAAATTATAATTTTATTCTATCCAGCTTAAAATATTATTTTTATTTAGATTTAAATATCGGTGAACACAGGAAATTATAATGCAGTAATTTATCGACTTTAACGACGTAATTCGCCCACAGACACCACATGGTTGTAAATTGTACGCAATATGCAAATAACAGAGTCTCAGTCTATTCCAAAAGGAAATTAATAAACTGATTTACTTGGACTTTTGTGAAATTTCATCCCAATTTTATATTAATCGCTGACTTTTATATCGAAATTTGAACCACAAATTCATCTCAATATATGTAAATTGCCGTGATTTTGGATTTATGATTTTAGAATTTCCCCTTTCCTCGTTCTTGTTTCAGTTTTCGTTTGCCGAAGTAATCAAATTACAAGATCCAATCTTCAAGATGAAGAACAACAATAAAAACGTTGTTCCATTGCTATGTTTTACCATGTATTTGTAGAGATTTTGTCTCATTTGCATTTACTCCATATCCCTTCATTGTAAATTGTGACTGCCACCCCTAGGTGCGTTGCGAGTGTATAAAAATTTGCCCTTTCAAATGGCAGTCAGAAGGAATTATATATAACAAAAACCAACATTTTTTTTTTACAAAATCGGTGTCAAAATTGCATTCAAGTGGCAAATTCGATGGATGGATCTTTCATCTAAAAGAATAAAAAAGCATTTGAATTCATTTCACCATGATAGTGTACATAAGAAATGATTTATTAAAGATTTTTTGGAGAAGATTTAATGCATTCGCAAAATTGATATGCTGAATGAAATAAATTAACGTGAAAGTGGGAAAATCTCTTTGTAGATTGAATAGCTGGGAGTTTAGCATTGACTGTCCTAGTGGATCTCTGGAGAATTTTGTCATTGCACTTCTGTCTTTGAGTGGCAAGCTTGATGTGAATAATATACGTCCACGCTGTGAAATATATTATGTTTTATATTGACCAAACATTTCATATTCTCTGTATCATAATTTTGCTTCAAATTCAACTTTCAAACATTGTTTCCATATTTTGACTCGTTTAAGGAATTTATGTCTGGACAAATACGAATTAAATACGAGAAGAAACTCTTACCTATTCGCAAAATAAGTGTGGATATATCAGCGGAGTTCTGAAATTTTGTGTCGAATTCAACTCAAGTTAGACTTTATTTTCATGTTTAGACTCGAAACATTTGAATTCTTTGGATAAGAGATATATTGCCGACATACTTGAATTCTTCGGATAAGATATATATTGCCGAAATATTTGAATTTTTCGAATGAAACATAAACTGCCGAAATATTTGAATTTTTTTGATAAAACATATATTGCCCAAATATTTGATTTTTTCAGATGAAACATATATTGCAAATTCAGTTTTGTTTAAGAAATAACATTACAATATGTGAATTCTTCGGATGAGACATCGTTTTAATTCTATTTTCAGATACGTATATTATTGAATTAAATATGTGAATTTTTGGGACGAGACCTAATTGTTGAAATCGTTTTGAAACTAATTTTTTTTTTCCTATTTTAGATAGCTTTATTTTCAATAATGAATATTAATCCTAGTTTAAGAAATTCGGTATTTAATAAATACTTTTATTTTAAATACGTGATCAAACAGTTTGATTAGAATTGTTAAATATTAACTTGATATGATTTATGTATTTATACAATATGATTTACACACTGACCGGCTGTTAATCAAGCTGTTATTTTGACTGATCATGTTTAACCGATCTACTTTGAGCGGCACGTGCCAACAGAATTTGAAAATAAAGTAATAAATCGTATTTTAAAGGAATAAAAAAAGTAAATTCCACTGAGACTTTTCTATCGTATGAAAGGTTTATTTTATTCATAAATAAACAAATGCATTGTTAAAGTCCTGAGTGCACTTGTAACTCATAATAAAGTCCTGAACATGTGAAATTTAAACATGGTAATTTACTCGGAATACAAGTAATAAACTGGATACACTTTGTAACTTGTAAATAAGCAGTATTTTCATGCTGAGGTTTTAGACCTATTTTCTATTTTATTATATGTGTCATCAATATTGTGTGCATAACAGCAACGATTGTGCAAAATTAACATTTACAAGTTACAAAGTGTATTCAGTTTATTACTTGTATTCCAAGTGAATTACCA
>MJUU01067540.1:67960-79242 GCA_002080025.1 Modiolus philippinarum
AAAAAATCGGCCATGCTGTTTCTGTTTAATTGTGACAAATTTGGCATTAATATCCGACATTTGAACATTAAACTCTAGATATGTTTAAAATAAACTTAATTGTTTTACGTTTTTTACTTACAATCGATACAAAACATAAATTTACTGGCAACATGTACGAATCGGGTCCGCAACCATACTAAAATTAGATGATTGCGAGACGAAACATATTTTGCCGGGGTGGTTTAGACACAGTGATATTGACCGGAAATTGATATAATGATATAAAGACATATTTTGGATTATGCTGACTATATGAAGTAGCATAAATGCGGGACTTGATTGGATATTTCTCATGTTTTATTTTTCTTAACTTTTCAAGTGATCTTCATAAAGCAAAAATCCTAATTGGCCATGGGATGAAATAACTTTCCAATCTAGACCAATTTTTTTCAGTCCTCCTATATCCCCTTATCAAAATAAAACATGTTAACACGAACATAACCTGCACACATAGACAGTACACCATGAAATTCTTGTATTTTCGCTTTAATCTAAGTTTTATCTTTTAATCTCCATAATTGTTAATTGATAAGTAATATGTACTGAAACTTGGTACTAAATTAAAGTTAATTTGTTATCTTTACAATGAACTCAAGTTTGGGTACTTTACGCCATTTTTGTTATCTGGGGAAACAAAAATTGTTCCTCTCCCGTGCAACAAAAATCTACAATGACGATTTTAGGCTGTAAATTCCTTTCAGATAAAAAACCCTCGTCATTTTCTATTTTTAATGCCTAACTTATCAGTTGTACCATGTTGGAAAATAAGATCATTAAAGTCCCCAAAATTGTCATTTTCAGTATGATTTTTTTTTTTAAAATGGGAATTTGGTAATTTTAGATTGCTTCACAATTTCGACTTTGTGACTTTATGTTCGTAAAAATCTGAATATATATATTTAATAATTGCTGACGTAATAATGATTTATGGTATATTAGCAACAAATTGTGTGCAAACATTTAAGTTTCAGACATACTGTAGGTTGAGCAATGTCAAAAATAGCACCCCTTCACCTTAAGATTAAGAAAAAATATGAAATTTTCAGGCACTAAATGATAAAAAATAATCAAAGTAACAATGGTAAGGTAATGTTTTATTGAAATTCTAGTGTTTATTTCACTAAAGCTGACATGCAAAAGACTATTTAAGTATATTTAAACTGTTTAAGAAGTATCTTTTTCACTCTTCTGCTCAAAATTGTATGCAAAGTGGGAATTTTCGTTTCTCAGAATTTCTGCTGTTTTGACTTTGAGATGCGAATACTTCATGAAATTGATAAATAGCTTGAAAATGTTGATTAAATATCCTTTCGTTATATCTTAGCCATTAGAAAATATGCTTTTAAGCATTTTAGACTAACTACAGTCTCATAAATTACAAACATATTACCCCCTCCCACAAATATTCAACACAATTCATTCCGTTTTATTCAGCTTAAAATGCATAAACATTGTATAAAGGTCCAATAACATATCATTTTAAACACCAAAATGCACAGAGACTCCCATTTATCAAATAAGATCACATGCGCGGTTGATGGGCAGTTATACAGCACTTCAACTTTGAATTTGTAAGATTCCGAAAAGCAGAAAATTCCCATTTTTCACGAAAATCGCCAAAAATATACAATTTACCAATATTTTGGCATTAAAATTGCATATTACGACATATTAAATGCATTTTTTAAAGAAAGTAAAACAGTAGTATGTTTTGTTCATATACATGTACAGATAGGCATATTCTAAGGATTTTTAAGCATTAAAACAGTAACTTCGGTATATTGTTAATTCTTTCGGTAGGGGTAAATTTTCTGTATTTAGAGTCACATTGAACACGTCTAAACATTGTTTTTAGATAATTTATATATCGGTTAGAACAATGAATTTGTATATCTGCTGATAAAGTCTGCCATATATTACTATTTAAAAGTGAATTTTGGACAAAACTGTATGATGAAATTCCCATTTTTCATCAATTCTTTACAAAATATTGAGTTTCAGCTGACAAATGGGGCTTAAAATGAAAAATCATGATAAAAATTATGCAACTGTGATATATGATATGCAGATTTTGCGTATTTTGGTTATTTTTATGCGAATGTAGACAAAAAAAATGTTTATTGCAAGGAAAATTTCTTTGGGGTAGGGGTAGGATTTTCGGTATTTAAAGTCACATTAAAACACTCCTTGTTTTTCTAAACAATGTTTTAAGACTACTACTGTATCCCTTAGAGCAATTAAGTGGCATATCTGCAGATGAATCCTCCATATTTGACATATATTACGATTTAAAAATGAAGTTTGGACAAATCTGAATTGTTGAAAATGATCATTGTTCATCAGTTTGGGCCAAATATTGAGTATATGTCAAAAAATGGCTGTTGAAATACCAAATTATGATGTAATTCATGCAATGCTGTCATATATAACACACATTTTGCGTGTTTGTGTTAGTTTTTCTTGCGAACATAGACAAAAAAATTGACAATTTTAAGGAAAATTTCTTGGGATAGGAGTAATTTTTCGGTATTTACAGTCACATCAAACACTTTTTTTAACAATATCTAAGACAACTAATGTATCGCTTAGAACAATGAATTTGCATGCCTGCAGATATATATTCCAGATTTGACATATATAGCGGCTTAACAGTGAACTTTGGAAAAATCCGAAATGCTTAAAATTCCCATTTTTCATCAATTTCAGGCAAAATATTAAGTTTCAGTCAACAAATGCTGTTAAAATACAAAATAATAATATAATTTATGCAAAATTGTCATATACAACACACATTTTGCGTGTTCTGGTTAATTCTATTCGAACATAGACAAAAAACTGACAATTTTACAGTAAATTTGTTGGTGTAGGGTTAAATTTTATTGATGTGTGATTTTTACATTACATAAGAATGGCCATTACTAGCAATATGTGTAAAGCAAATATAATAAGCTTTCATTTGATACCCAGTTTAAATGATATTTGTTAACTAAAACGTAATATCAGGCAAACGAATGACCAAACTAAGTAAAAATCGGACATATCCAAAGATCCATTTATTTGGTCTATTTGAAAATAAAACTTTGGTCATTATAAATATGTTAACATTATGTTAACATGTTTTATATTCAAGAGAATAGATTGAAAAACTAAAAACAATTTTTAGAATTGGGAATCCAGGTGCACTTTGGTTCTTTAGACCATTAAATTAACGCAATTTCAATGAAAATTTTCGTCTATATGTCATAGGAGTAAGGGGCACGTTTGATAGCGCTATAAAACGTATTGGGAGTAGAAATTGTAAAAAAATGTGTTCTTTGTAAAGCTTATACAAAAATCAATCATTTTATACATCGTTTTTATAACTGGAAGCATTTGGTCAAAATTTTGAAGCAATTGAAAGAAAAACTTGAACGAAAAACGAAATTTACCAAAATTTCGATAAGTGAGTCTAAAATGGGTCCTGTTGCAAAAGTGGGTACAGGTTATGCTCGTGTTAACATGTTTGATTTGAAGAGAGGATGTAAGCAGACTAAAAAAATGGGAGTGGTTTGGAGGTGGGGGCGTGCGCGGGGTGTTATTCTGCCCCATGGACTACAAGCAGTTTGTTATGTGAGTGTCTTTGAAGGAAAGAACGCATTTGTTTTTCTTGAGTGGTTCCCTTTATTATTTTTGTAGCTTGTATGAAAAAATGTTTGGAGAGATATTTTCACACTCTGGCGACAGCATCTTCTTCCTTAGTAAAATTTTAACCTTGATTTTGGAATCTAGATCTTTAAAGCTAGGGTGTTGATATCTAATATGTGACTTCCGTGTTATTAGAGCTGTAATTTTAGACGTTTTGCTTTGAATTTGCCATGAGGGCAATTTATTAAAATTGTAACATTGATTCTAAAATTAGTCATTTAAGTGCTGTTATATTCTCATTTCGAATATGAATTGCCTATGAGCAGAGCCTTCTAGGGGTACCAAGTTTGTAGACAATAAAACCTTGACTTTATCCCGGCAGCAATTTATCTTGATCCAAGATAGTCATAAAGGGGTCCATGCATATATTTGATATTTGACTTGCATGGATGAGAGCTTCAAAGAAACACCATATTTGTAGATATTTCAAAGAAAATAGAAATATCTTTCAGAATATCACAGATATCCAGCAAAAAAAAATGAAATATCTTCAATTATCGCTCTGCTCTCTCAAAAATTATAAGCAATTATCAGAAATATTGGCAATTATCGCTATGATATTTCAAAGACAATAGAAATATATTTAAGAATATCAGCAATATCCAGCAAAAAAAAACAAAAATATCTTCAATTATCGCTGTGATATTTGAAAGAATATAGAAACATCATTAAGAATATCACCTATATGCGGCAAAAAACAGAAATATCGTCAATTATCGCTGAGAAATTTCTTGAGAAATATCAGCGAACATCAGAAATATCGGTTATTATCGTGGTGATATTTAAAAAAAAGTAAAAATATCCTTAAGATTATCAGCGATATCAAGAAAAAAACCAGAAATATCTTCAATTATCGCTGTGTTATTTCAAAAAATATCAGCGATTATCAGAATTATCGTCAATTATCGATTTCATATTTCAAAGAAAATAGAAATATCTTTAAGAATATCACCGATTTCAAGCAAAAAACAAAAATATCTTCAAACATCGCTGTGATATTTAAAAAAATATCAACGATAATCAGAAAGATTGGCAATTATAGCTATTATATTTCAAAGACAATAGAAATATATCTAAGAATATCAGAAATATAAAGCAAAAAAACACAGAAATATCGGCAATTATCGCTATGATATTTGAAAGAAAATAGAAATATTTTCAAGAACATCACCGATATTCAGCAAAAAAAAAACAGAAATATAGTCAATTATCTCTGAGAAATTTCCAAAAATATCAACGAACATCAGAAATATCGGCAATTATCGCGGTGATATTTCAAAGAAAGTAGAAATATCTTTAAGATTATCAGTGACATCCAGAAAAAAAAAGATCGCTGTGATATTTTAAAATAAAATCACCGATTATCAGCATTATCGGCAATTATCGCGATGATTATTCAAAGAAAATAGAAATATCTTTAAGAATATCACCGATATCAAGGAAAAAACAGAAATATCTTCAATTATTGCGGTGATATTTAAAAAAATATCGGCGATAATCAGAATAATCCGCAATTTCCGCTATAATATGTAAAGAAAAGAAAAATATCTTTAAGAATATCAGTGGTATCCACCAAAAAAAAAACAGATATATCTTAAATTATCGCTCTAATATTTCAAAGAAAGTAGAAATATCTTTAAGATTATCAGCGATATCCAGAAAAAAACAGAAATCTCTTTAAATTTCGCTGTGATATTTAAAAAAATCTGCGAATACAAGAAATATCGGCAGTTAATGCAGTGATCTTTCAAACAATATCAGCGATTATCAAAAATATCGGCAAATATCACTCTAATATTTAAAAGAAAAAAGAAATATCTTTCAGAATATCAGCGAAATCTAGCAAAAAAAGAAAAAATCTTCAATAATAGCTGTGTTCTTTAAAAAATATCAGCGATTATCAGAAATATCGGCAATTATCGCAGTGATCTTTCAAAGAAAATAGAAATATCTTTAAGAATATCAGCGATATCCAGAAAAAACAGAACTATATTCAATTATCGCTGTGATATTTCGAAAATATCAGCTATTATTCGAAAAATCTACAATTATCGCAGTGATATTTCAAAAAATAGAAACATCTTGAAGAGAATGAGCGATACCCACAAAAACAGAAATATCTTCAAATATCACTGTGATATTTCAAAAAAATATCAGCGATTATCAGAATTATGGTTATGATATTTCAAAGAAAATAGAAATACATTTAAGAATATCAACGGTATCCAGCAAACATCAGAAATATCGGTTATTATCGTGGTGATATTTAATAAAAAGTAAAAATATCTTTAAGATTATCAGCGATATCAAGAAAAAAACCAGAAATATCTTCAATTATCGCTGTGTTATTTCAAAAAATATCAGCGATTATCAGAATTATCGTCAATTATCGATTTCATATTTCAAAGAAAATAGAAATATCTTTAAGAATATCACCGATTTCAAGCAAAAAACAAAAATATCTTCAAACATCGCTGTGATATTTAAAAAAAATATCAACGATAATCAGAAAGATTGGCAATTATAGCTATTATATTTCAAAGACAATAGAAATATATCTAAGAATATCAGAAATATAAAGCAAAAAAACACAGAAATATCGGCAATTATCGCTACGATATTTGAAAGAAAATAGAAATATTTTCAAGAACATCACCGATATTCAGCAAAAAAAAAACAGAAATATCGTCAATTATCTCTGAGAAATTTCCAAAAATATCAACGAACATCAGAAATATCGGCAATTATCGCGGTGATATTTCAAAGAAAGTAGAAATATCTTTAAGATTATCAGTGACATCCAGAAAAAAAAGATCGCTGTGATATTTTAAAATAAAATCACCGATTATCAGCATTATCGGCAATTATCGCGATGATTATTCAAAGATAATAGAAATATCTTTAAGAATATCACCGATATCAAGGAAAAAACAGAAATATCTTCAATTATTGCGGTGATATTTAAAAAAAATATCGGCGATAATCAGAATAATCCGCAATTTTCGCTATAATATGTAAAGAAAAGAAAAATATCTTTAAGAATATCAGTGGTATCCACCAAAAAAAAACCAGATATATCTTGAATTATCGCTCTAATATTTCAAAGAAAGTAGAAATATCTTTAAGATTATCAGCGATATCCAGAAAAAAACAGAAATCTCTTTAAATTTCGCTGTGATATTTAAAAAAATCTGCGAATACAAGAAATATCGGCAGTTAATGCAGTGATCTTTCAAACAATATCAGCGATTATCAAAAATATCGGCAAATATCGCTCTAATATTTAAAAGAAAATAGAAATATCTTTCAGAATATCAGCGAAATCTAGCAAAAAAAGAAAAATCTTCAATAATAGCTGTGTTCTTTAAAAAAATCAGCGATTATCAGAAATATCGGCCATTATCGCAGTGATCTTTCAAAGAAAATAGAAATATCTTTAAGAATATCAGCGATATCCAGAAAAAACAGAACTATATTCAATTATCGCTGTGATATTTCGAAAATATCAGCTATTAATCGAAAAATCTACAATTATCGCAGTGATATTTCAAAAAATAGAAACATCTTGAAGAGAATGAGCGATATCCACTAAAACAGAAATATCTTCAAATATCACTGTGATATTTCAAAAAAATATCAGTGATTATCAGAATTATGGTTATGATATTTCAAAGAAAATAGAAATACATTTAAGAATATCAACGGTATCCAGCAAAAAAAAGAAATATCTTCAATTATCGCTGTGATATTTCAAAACTAACAGCGAGTGCAAGAAATATCAGCAATAATCGCTGTGAAATTAAAAAAAATATCAGCCATTATCAGAAATATCGGATATTTTCGCAATGCTTTTTCAAGGAAAACAGAAATATTTAGAAGCTTAGCGATATCTAGAAAAAAAAACAGAAATATCGTTAATTATCGCTATGATATTTCAAAAATTATCAGCGATTATCAGAAATATTAGCAATTATCGCTATGATATTTCATGGGAAAGAAAAATATCATAAAGAATATCAGCAACACCGTTTTAAAGAAAATTGAAATATCTTAAAGATATTAGCAATATCAAGAAAAAAAAACAAGTATTTTCAATTATCGCTGTGATATTTCAAAGAAAATCGAAATATCTTCAAGAATATCACCGATATCAAGCAAAAAAAGGCGAATTATCTTCATTAATTGTTGTGATATTTCAAAAAATATCAGCAATTATCAGTATTATGGGCAGTCATCGCTATGATATTAAAAAAGAAAAAATACTTTTTAGAGTATCAGCGATATCCAGCAGAAAACAGAATTTTTTTCAATTATCTCTGTGGTATTTCAAAAATATCAACGATTATCAGAAATATCGGCAATTATCGCTGTGATATTTGAAAGAAAATAGAAATATCCTTAAGAATATCAGCAATATCCAGCAAAAAAAACAGATACATCTTCAATTATCGCTTTGATATTTAAAAAAAATCAGCGATTATCAGAAATATCGGCAATTATTGCTATGATCTTTCAAGGAAAATAGAAATATCTTAAAGAATATGAGCTATATCCAGCAAAATAAAACAAAAATATCTTCAATTATCGCTCTGATTTTTCAAAAAAATATCAGCAAATATCAGAAATATTGGCAATTATCGCGGTTATATTCCAAAAAATATCAGCGATTATCAGAAATACGGCAATTATCGCTATGATATTTGAAAGAAAATAGAAATATCTTTAAGAATATCACCGATATCCAGCAACAAAAACAGAATTATCTTCAATTATCGCTCTGACCTATTTTAGAAAAAATCAGCGATTGTCAGAAATATCTGCAATTATCGCAGTAATATTTTAAAAAATATCAGCGATTTTAAAAAATACCGGAAATTATACCTGTGATCTTTCAAAGAAAATGGAAATATCTGTCAGTATATCAGCGATATCCTACAAAAAAGTAGACACATCTTCGATTATCGCTGTGATATTTCAAGAAATATTAGCCAATTTCAGAAAAATCGGCAATTATCGGTATGATATTTCATAGATAGAAGAAATATCTTTAAGAATGTCAACGATACCCTGCAAAAAAACAGAAATATCTTTGATAATCGCTGTGAAATTGGAAATATCAGCGATTATCAGAAATATCGGCATTGATAATTATGATATTTCAAGGAAAATAGAAATATCTAAAAGAAAATCGGCGATTATCATAATTTTCGGCAATAATCGCTATGATATTTCGAAGAAAACAGAAATATTTTAAGAATATCACTGATATCAAGCAAAAAGCAAAAATATCTTCAATTATCGCTGTCATATTTCAAAAATATCAGTAAATACAGGAAATATCGTCAATTATCGCTGTGATATTTCAAAGAAGAAACAAATTAAGAATATCCCGATATCAAGCATAAAAACAAAAATGTCTCAATTATCGCTGTGATATTTCAAAAAATATCAGCGATAATCAGAATTAACGCAGTGCTATTTCAAAGAAAATAGAAATATCTTTAAGAATATCAGGAATATCCAGCAAAAAAACGGATATATCTTCAATTATTGCTGTGATATTTCTAAAATATCAGCAAATATCAGAAATATCGGCAATTATCGCAGTGATATTTCAAACAAAATAGAAAAATATTGAAGAATATGAGCGATATTCAGAAAAAAAGAAATATCTTCAATTATCACTCTGTTATTTCAAAAAAGTTGTCAGCGATTAACAGAATTATCGCTATGATATTTCAAAGAAAATATAAATTTATTTAAGAATATCACCGGTATCCAGCAAAAAAAAAAGGATATATCTTCAATTATCGTTGTGATATTTCAAAATTATCAGCGAGTAAAAGAAATGTCAGCAATTATCGCTGTGATATTTCAAAAAATATCAGCGATTATCAGAAATATTATCAATTATCGCTATGATATTCCATGGAAAAGAAAAATATCTTAAAGAATATCAGCGACACCATTTCAAAGAAAATTGAAATATCTTCAAGAATATTAGCAATATCCAGAAAAAACAGAAATAACTTCAATTATAGCTGTGATATTTCAAAAGGTATCAACGATTATTAAAAAAATATCGGCAATAATCGCAGCGATATTTCAAGGAAAATCGAAATATCTTGAAGAATATCACCGATATCAAGCAAAAAAAGAACTGTCTTCAATAATCCCTGTGGTATTTCAAAAATATATCAGCGAATATCAGAAACATCTGCCATTATCGGTGTGATAGTTGAGAGAAAAAAGAAATATCTTTAAGAATATCAGCGATATACAGCAAAAAACCCAAAAATATCTTCAATTATCGCTGTGATATTTAAAAAAAATTAGCGATTACCAGATATATCGGCAATTATTGCTATGATCTTTCAAGGAAAATAGAAACATCTTAAAGAATATCAGTTATATCCAGCAACAAAACAAAAAATATCTTCAAGTAAAATAGAAATATTTAAATGCTTAGTAAAATTGAGAAAAAAAAACAGAAATATCTTCAATTATCGCTGTGATATTTAAAAAAAAAACAGCGATTATCAGAAATATTGACAATTATCGCTATGATATTTCATGGAAAATCTAAATACCTTCAAGAATATCAGCGATATCATTTCAAAGAAAGTAGAAATATCTTAAAGAATATCAGGGATATCTTTTCAAATAAAATAGAAATATCTTATAGAATATCAGCGATATCATTTCAAAGAAAATAGAAATATCTTTAAAAATATCACCGATATCATTCAAAGAAATAGAAATATCTTTAAGAATATCAGCGATATCCAGAAAAGAACAGAAATATTTTCAATCATCGCAGTGATATTTAAAAAAAAATATCAGCGATTATCAGAAATATCGGAAATTATCACTATTAGATTTGAAAGAAAATAGAAATATCTTTAACAATATCAGCGATATCCAGCAATAAAAACAGAAATATCGGCAATTATCGCTATGATATTTCAAGATAAATAGAAATATTTTAAAGAAATTCAGGGATATCATTTCAAAGAAAATAGAAATATCTTAAAGAATATCAGCGATATCATTTCAAAGAAAGTAGAAATATCTTAAAGAATATCAGCGATATCATTTCAAAGAAAATAGAAATATCTTATAGAATATCAGCGATACCATTTCAAAGAAAATAGAAATATCTTTAAAAATATCACCGATATCATTCAAAGAAATAGAAATATCTTTAAAAATATCAGCGATTTTCAGAAAAGAACAGAAATATTTCCAATCATCGCGGTGATATTTAAACAAAATATCAGCGATTATCACAAATATCGGAAATTATCGCTATTAGATTTGAAAGAAAATAAAAATATCTTTAACAATATCAGCGATATCCAGCAATAAAAACAGAAATATCGGCAATTATCGCTATGATATTTCAAGGAAAATAGAAATATCTTAAAGAATTTCAGCGATATCATTTCAAAGAAAATAGAAATATCTTAAAGAATATCAGCGATATCATTCCAAAGAAAATAGAAATATCTTATAGAATATCAGCGATATCATTTCAAAGAAAATAGAAATATCTT
>MJUU01067543.1:0-16008 GCA_002080025.1 Modiolus philippinarum
CGCGGACCTGATAGAAGACACCCACAGATCAACAAACAACGACAACTGCCGAAAGACCATGCCCGAGTCGTTCCGACTAGGGAAAATTCCTAACTTCCGGTCTATACCTGGGGCTACGCCCACTTCCGGTCGCGCATGTACACTGTAGTATGGTCATACAACACCCCTGCGGGGTCACGTGTTGTTCCAACACGTCATTACCTATCAATATGGCTACTTACAGTAGATACACACCCATTTCCGGTCTATACCTGGGGCTACGCCCACTTCCGGTCGCGCATGTACATTGTAGTAAGGTGAAACCACACCCCTACGGGGTCACGTGTTGTTCCAACACGCCATTTCCTATCAATAGGCCCGACTAGGGCCTCAAATAAGACCACTTCCGGTTGACACATGGGGCTACGCCCACTTCCGGTCGCGCATGCGCGCTCCACTAAGGTCAACCGTGACCCTTGCAGGGTCTTACACTCTTTCAACACGTCATTTCCGGTCAATAGGCCCTTGTAGGGCCTCAAAAAGGGCCACTTCCGGTTGCGCATGCGCAACCCAAACATGTCAACATCCGGTCACGTGACTTCCGCTTCCGGTCACGTGACTTTCGTCACGTCACTTCCGCTCTACGTCACTTCCGGTGACGTCACTTCCGGCACCACCTCGTCAAATACGCGGTGAACTGTGCCCATATACTACTACCCACATACAAAATGAATCAAACCCCGTGTCAAGGAGGAAAGTCACAAACCAGAAAAATGTATGAAGCCCCCATTTCAACTTAAAAACGATTGAAAAAGGATTTGACCTTAAAAAATTACAAACATTGCGAAGGTCAAGGTCAGAGGCATCCTCGTAGAATTATTTATAGAGGCCAATCATATATAAATGAAAGTATGCAATATAATCCCAATGCAAATCACAAGTGGGAACCATGGTAACAAAATTAACCTCCATAATTATACCTCACGCAACGAAATTGCGAAGGGTATATATATTTTGACTGGTTGGTCAGCCCGTCCATCCGCCCGTCCGTCCGTCTGTCAGCAAGTTGTTACACCATTTGTCCGGATAACTCCTCCTACAGTTTTAAGAAAGAAAGCTTTTATTTAGCAGGTTGCTTGGGCTTAAATAAAAAAGGTGCATGCTACTTGGATTTTTGATTATTGATAATTTTTCAGAAAACTACATATTATTAAACTTCGTCATTTTTATGCATTTTATTGCATATAGGGTACATCATGTGTCCGGATAACTCCTCCTACATTCTATAAGATTGAAAGTTTTTATTTTACAATTTGATTATGTAGATATCAAAGATGTGCATGCTAATTGGATTTAAATTTTTGATCAGTTTTCAGATAACTACACATTGTTGAACGTAGTCATTTTATGCATTTTATTGCATACAGTGTACATCATTTGTTCGGATAGCTCCTCCTACAAGTTATAAGATAGGAAGTTTTTATTTTGCAGCATATTGTGCACATATCAAAGATGTGCACGCTTCTCCGATTTTGATTTTTGATAATTTTAAGAAAAATTTGCATTGTTTAACTTTGTCATTTTTTATGCGTAATATTTCTAGTTGTCCAGATAACCCTCCTACAGTTTATAAGATAGGAAAGTTTTTATTTTGCAGATTGTTTGTGCATATATCAAAGATGTGCATGCTATTTCGTTTTTTTTTAAATACACATGGTTGAACTTTTATGTATAATATTGCTTATAGGGTACATAATTTGACTGCCGGATAACTCCTCCTACAGTTTTTCAGATTTTGCAGATTGAATGTACATATAACAAAGATGTACATGTTTCTTGGATTTTTATTTTGGATCATTTTATATTTTTATTTTGGATCATTTTATATTTTTTAAATTTCAGTAATGAAGGATTGTCCGATATGTGGGGGCGTGTGGTATGTGAGCGTGCTCACTAAGGTTCTTTAATTTAAAGAAAATCATTTTCATGAAAGGAAGTACGCACCTAATGTGGAATATATTGTGTCATTACAATCACCCGCGAAAAAATATACTTAAGGTTACAAATGTAACAAATTTCAAGGAATTTAATTACCATGTCTGCCAAAATGGATCAGGGCGTTACATCAGTGGTTAGATAAATAACAAATAAAATGTTGTCTATTTATGCACAAAAAATGTCCAAAAATATCATGAGTTGTACATTTCTTAATTATTTAACTTTTGCAAGATGATGTATATGTATACAGTCGTGAGAACTGCTTTATCTAGTTATTTTTTCCTATGTAAACAAATGTATTGCTCAGCCATACACTTTACAAGAGTACGTATTTTTAATAACAAAATTATTTGTTTTAAAAGCATACCCTAACTTTAAAATAATTTCAATTTCGGAATAATAATTACTCTTATTTGTTCATCCCTGTAATATATCTCCTTAAAATGCATATTGATGATGAACTAATATGGAGTAAATGGACATAAGACAAATTAAAGTGACAACAAAAGTCCAAAGCAATTAGAGGGAGAGGCCAGTAAGGAAAATCCGTAAGCCGTACAACAGTATCGAGAACACACAATCCAACACAGAACATTTTATGCAAGCCGTCATATTCCCGATTTGGAACGGGCATTTTATAAATAAAATGGTGGGTTAAACCAGGTTTAATGATGCTTCTACAAAGTCTCTACAAATACATGGTAAAACCAAGCAATGGAACAAGATGTCACTATTTTATTATTTCATATTTCATCTCAAAACTTCAAATGTTTATAAAAAAAATCAATGGTATATGGAAAATTCAAATTCATGTGAACTACTAGCAATATGCATTTGAATTATTTTAAGGCAAGGTATCCTCAATTTCTTTTGCTTATTGTCTGACGTCACGGCGTCAGACAGTATTAGAATCAGAAAAAGCACATCCGGTAAGGCGTCCATGTTCGCATTGCATTTCGGTAAAGCGTCCATTACTGCAATGCATGACGGTCAATGAAGTGTAATGTGTTCATTTGATTCATATAAGGTTAAGACAATATCACAGCAAATTAATAAATTAACACATACGATCATGATTTTCATACATTGATTTTTCCGCAATAATATTTTAAATGACATTATATACCATTCTTTAAGCGTGCTGTTGGCATATAAATAAACACGCATTATTTTCTGGAAAGTTATTATACTGGTTTTGTCGGAATAAAAAACAAAGAAACCAGTTCCTTTGTTAAGTATGTGCTTTCTATAGATCATTAGAAGCGCAATTACTGAATTATACTGTGAGTTTTGTTTGGTTACCGTTATGAATATAAAGCTAGGAAATTCTGGTATATCATCAAACAAAATATACCGTTTATTGTCTGGGTAAAAGAATGCTGACGTCAGACTAGCTTTTTGGAAAGCTAATACTTGTGTAAGAATTCTATTTAAATCAAATTGTTTATTTGATCTCTTAGTCTTTAGGTTGTACACATATAACAGTTTACGGTCTTTCAAATAATATGATTTGATCTGCACTTCAGATACATAAATTGTCTAAATAGTCATCTGATGAAACTAAATACCAGTATTATCGGAAACCTCTATAAAATTACTGTTCAGTACTAGAAATTTAATCATTGTTACGAATCATTTTATTTTTGATAAGTCAAATGTTACATTTACTAGTGAGTATTCATACCAAACAGAGTACAATTGAATGTGCAATAGAAAAATGATAAGGCATAATTCTTATACTAAAATTGCTATGTTGAAATATACTTACTTGGCTTCAAGATGAAGAACAACAATGAAAACGTATTTTTACCATGTATTTATAGGTATTTTGTCTCATGTACATTTACTCCATATCCCTTCATTTGTTCACTTACTTGTATTTTATCACTGCTATCAACAGACAATTTGGAATCACGTTTTTTCAGTTCAGCTTATGCAAAACAGCTTTAGCTGAAGCAGTTCAGATTTGAAATTTTTTTTATAAGGTATTAGATGAACAGCAGAAAATTGCATGATAATGTTTACAACAACAAAATATCAAAAATACACTTAATTTGAGCTATGCAGATTGTCATTTTTGAAAAATCATGTTTTTGATTGTTTAGATAAAAGACAAAAATCAAAACATGAAGTGCTACGCGAACTATGTTTGTAAAAGTGCTACTCCCCTATTTAAGTCAAAGCAAATAGACTACAATAAAGTCGTATCGACTTGAATAAGGCACCTAATCGAGTTGCATCTATATAAATTAAATGCCAAATTAAATTTCCACAAACAAGGCAATTCTCGGTCACACTTCGACCCCAGTGTGAAAAAAAGCAAATAAAATACAAATAGCCAAAAGGGCAAAAAAGTAACTTTAATATAAAAGTAGAACAGAGCTTTTCAAGAAACATATACTGGACAGTTTTATAAAATATTAAGGAGTTATCATTAAAGGATTTTTGCTGATATAGGGTCAATTCTAATAAATGTAATGACCAACACGTGTACGTAGGTCTCGATCACAATAACCGTAAGAAAAGCTCTCATGCTTTTTACATCTCGTGACTTGCATGGATGACCTGTTCGCATATGTACTATGATCTTCGGTCACATGGTTCTAGCCAATAATTATTCATAAATCAATTTACTGATGATTCTCTGTCATTTTTAATTTCTAGTTACCCTTGAGCAGTTTTTCTTAATAAGCCATGCACATTAATGGTTCATTATATCTTAATTACTTAACTTGTCATTGTAAAAAGTGAAATATTCACATTGTTCTTCTTGGTATGTTTTGATCTAGATTCTAAAACACCATTTGGCCGTTTTCTTGGTTCAAATCAAATAAATAATAATAATAATATGTTCGTGATAGCAATTGATGGAAAGTAAATGTCACTAAAGTGTTACACCTATAAGCAGATAATAAAAGTCTATATTTAAGGAGGGGAATGAACAAGTAAACGCATTTTCATATATATAGCATTAGTTGAACAGTTGAATATCTCGAAATAAATAAGAAAAATGAAAATTTACTGCCAGGTAATAAAAAGGATAAGACGAAACATCTACAATGACTGAAAATTACATTTACATGCTACTATCTACCGGGAACCTATACAGGCAAAAACAAAAATGAGACAAAAGACAAACGTAAACAACGATATGAACTCTAGACAACCGGGCTTGGTACACCAGCGGTGCGGTTCATCCGGCTCAAATCTCTGTATTTTGTAACTATAGTACTATATACTTGTGCACTTTTGGTCACAGAAGGTTTCACCAGCCCAGTGATCCAGTACTATGGCCCTTTGCCCGAAAACCGATTTTAGAAAAAGTCCATTAAAGTAAGGAGTATCCTCATCATGCAAAGCTTTACCTTGCATTTTTTCTATCCATATTTTTTGTATGTGGCGCATCACATATTAAAAAAATGCTACAAATGTCAACAAACGTAAATAAACTCGAATAACAAGGTATATGTCATGAGAGTTACACCAGTAAATATAGATCACTCTTGTATACATCTTGTACAAGTCAATGTCCTCATTTAATCATACCTATCCACATGTAATTCATATTCAATTAGGACTCAATTTTATACATGTCTTGTATAATCCAACAATTTTCTTGGATCTGTATTATGCTTATTGCATAGCAACATAATGTTTCCCTAAGAAAGCAACCAAACGAAAATGTGCGATAAATTTTCCATATGCACTTGTGCAAATATGACTTTAACTTCATGACGTCATCGACAACAAAAATCCCCTTATCGAAAGAAATTTTTATTGCATAAAGATTTTGGAATATTATGCCTCGTAGAATATATATTGCACTCGCGGGCTCATGCAATATAAAATTCAACTCGGGACAATATTCTCCAATATTCATACAATAGGAGAACAAATAAAGGGATATGGAGTAAATGTACATAGGACAAAATACAAAAAATACCGAAGTTGCTTAAAAAACAGTAAATTTCGTTATGCTGTACACCCTATAAATATATAGTAAGATTTAGTAAATGTAACAACGCTTTCATTGTTGTTCTTCAAACGATCACAGGACACTCATCGAGTTGATTGTAAGAAAACTTGGCAAGTAAAATCGGAAGAAGTGGGCAATATTTATACAGATGACCGGAAAAAGGTTTAATTTCTACAAAACAAGAAGACCAAATGTTGAAATTTGAAAGTGCATACATATGCGAAATTATCACATGAAAAAGTACACCATAACTGACAAAATAGTTAAAAAAGAGCATTCACCTCAAGCACGGGAAATCTTTTTGCAGACTCCACACTTCATGAGGGACAAACTCCACAATAAAAGAACATATAAAGGGATATGGAGTAAATATATATGTGACAAAATCCCTATAAATACATGGTAAGATTAAGCAAATGGAACAACGCTTTCATTGTGTAACCCTGTATTATACTTATTTAAAAGAGATCTCTAGTTTTTATAGTATTCATTTCCCTTTCTCACAGTACAAATGTATTTCTAGTTGGTCTTAAAATTTTACTGCCAATAAATCCTGGACCTTTATAATTCTTTGACCACATAGTATACATGTATACCCCCCTTTCTAATACGATAAATTAAATGAACATACATTGATGTTTTTCATGTACTGTTTTGTTTTTCAAACGAAATCAATAGCCTTACCATTCTTTTTGAACTGTTGGTGTATTTTGCTTGCAAGATTGGCATAACTTTAATCAGAACTCATGATGTAGCCTACATTCTTTTTTCTTTTGTCTTTCCTTTTCATTTCAGCCTATATATAGACAAACTGAATAATATATTAACATTCTTTGCTGTTGTAATTCTGGTATATTGTATATGAGAGAATACTTTTAAAAGTTGTAAAAAGTTGTGTCTAATCCCTTTTGCATATACTAGTACTTAGTTGCAGTGGGAATATATTTTGCCCACTGCAACTAAGTAAAACTATATTTGCAAATTATAATGATATTAAGCCTGTATTTGTATCGTTTATACAAGGTAAACTACTCTGTTTCTACTGAACACAAAGTGTACTTTAAAATGATACAAATTAGCACCAGCTTAACATATTCTTATGTATTTGATAATACTAAGAGTCCATCTTTTTTTGTAATTAGATAGATATATGTCAAAGGGATTACATATGAAGCAATTCGATTTTTTATAATGTTAAAGTAAATAAAAGTACACAGCTTAGGCAATTATGTAAGAAGGGCATACCACGTTGATAGAAATTCCATTATACAGATGCATTTACCACTAGAGTTACTATTCCGTAAAAAAGATTCCTCGCGCGAAAGATGCATGCTCCATATACATTCCATTTATGGTGTACTTGTGCTTGAGAGAATTTCTCATATGAATACACTATCGCCATCATATCTCAAAATTTTCAGCATGTTATATTTTTTTCGTAATATCAAATTGTTATTCTGACCACTTGTCTATTTAGCCCACATCTTATGATTTTATAATGCCGAGTTTTCGATGAGTACCCTGTGGTTGTTTAAGTGTTGTGATTGTCTTCTGTTAGTCTTTTTGTCGGGCAACGGATGACAGCGATTGTAAGAACACTATATGCCAGTTAATTTTACGTTTGTTGACAAATCTGCATTCATGAATGATGATAAGCATGGATGTAGCGTTGCTCGACAATTAGAAATGAATTCCGCACAAACTGGTGCCAGGAGCTGTCTTGAACTTACTATGAGGTAGGAGTTAAGCTCATTGATAAAGGCCTAATGGTGACTTCAAGATAAAGATCAACAATAAAAGCGTTGTTCCATTCGTTTTACCACGTATTTGTAGAGACTTTATCACATCTGCATTTACTCGATATACCTTCATTGCTTTCAACAATTTGCATAACTTGGCACCATCGTGATATTAGACTCGTCTTAGGCATTGAGACAACTTGTATACAGTTCAAGATCAAGTATACAAAGTTTATGCTAAAAAAGGGGGACAAGGCAATAATGAAATATGCGTCTAAATTCAAAATTACAACAACAGTTGGATTTGTAGTGCATTGGTTGGTGCAATTAAACGACAGCTCTGAGTTGTACAAGAAATGCAACCAACTGTGTGACTATGAGAAAACCTGGACAGAAATAACTTCCATACTACCACTCCACGAAGATTTCCTACCACAAACGTGTGAATGGAAGTAGATACTGTATTCAAAATTTTGTGTAAGTTGATCACTAGGTTTGATTTTAGGCTGATGTGAAATTAGTTTTTGGAAAATGCTCCTTAAAACTCGGAAATTTTACAATTTTGAATATAATGTAATACATTTAATCATTAATTATTTTGCTAGACGGAATAAACACGCTAAAACATCCTTCTACAATAGTGTTGTTGCTAGCATTCATTCTTTTGTTTCTTTGAATTGCCCAAGACTTGTAGATTACAGATTTAATGCACAACTTAAAACTATAATTTATCACAAACATGATGGTTTTCAAATTTCCTTTTGCGAACTTCCAGTAAGTTTCATACCATCCACCTTCCATAAAGTGTATTTTTATCTCAGTTGATACAATGTGGTAGAGCATTCTCACAACAGAGTGCTCCAAGAAAAGATTTTTTTACAAGTAATCAGAAAACTACTCTTACATTACATATGGGGGAAATTTACATGAGACAAAGTCTCTACAAATAAAACCAATCAATGGAACAATGTTTTTATTGTCGTTCTTCAATTCGAAGTGGCCATGAGGTATACATGTATATGATATGAGTAAGAACACACCAAAAGTTTACTGGTCACCACCATGTATTTGGGACTACTTGACCAGCTTCAGAACGTGCGACCTCCTTACTTACATAAGAACCGAACCAGCAGTCTGAAACGAATAATCCAAGGACAAAATGACAAGAACGGGGAAAAAAGAATCAAAGACAAAACATGAGTACGGCACATACAAGAAAAGAAAAATGAAGGCACACACACACGTACTAAGATGAACAACAAAGACCATTTAAAAAACCATGGGTGAGATCAGGCGCACCTATAGAGTAAGCATCTCCTATACATCAGACTAGATCCAGCACGGAATAGCCTCATTTTCACTTTCGGATCCTTGATTTGTTATATCATTCATCATACAATGGTCTCCAACTCATGTCGACGTACACGGTCTCAGTCTTACCTGTTATTTCTCAGGTTTCAACCATATAACAATCGGTATTCCACTATTTTATTATTGGTAGCAGACAGTACTAAAAACATTAAACATTCTGCAAAATTCAAATTAGCTTCAATTGTTCTCATCCATATTTGAATTAGACCATAATCAATAATGTAGTTGTTGTAATGATATACGACCTACTGTTATTTGACATAATTTATTTATTTAACATTTGACTTTAAGTTTATAAGTACACTAATGTTAATTATGATTGGTAACTTAATGTCTACAAAAGTATGTTATTATTGTATGTCATCTAAAATGTGTGAAGCATGTAAAGTAAACTATCCATGTCTAATAAATTAAGTGCAAATAGCAATAATTAAACTTTTTATTGTTGACCTAAGCAGTATGCACATCAAACTTTGTTTGGGCTACATTGTGATTAGAGTCATGTAAATAATTAATTCGATGTGGATACTAAGATTAAGACTAAAAATATATTAATTGACATGTATGTAAGGTAGAAGGTCACGTAATGATATACAGATCACCATTCTAGAGTTGTGCACCATATTTTTCACAAAAACTGAACTACTTGTATAATGGGATAAAAACAGAATTATCCAACAGAATTGTCAATAGCTAAAGGCCAAGATGGAAAAGCAGGAAAAATTGTCAATCGCCATGGTCCTGACTTGGTAGAAATGATGGATTACACAGCTTTTATGGCACTTCAAAGAGCTTTTTGAATGATCGTTTGAGACTGCATCTTTTTGAATGATTGTATGAGACTGCATCTCTTTGAAATTATGAAGTAACGATAAAAGTAAAGCCTTGATTAATGATGCGGTAACGGAGATAGGTATGTCTAATGATTTGTATTATCCCTCGCGTATTACGAATCAGCTGTGAAACATGTACTCCTTATGCAGTAGAAATTGGAACAAAACTGTCCGTGTTAGGAAAATTGATAATTTTGAAATTGAGATCGTTCCTTTTGTCCCAAATTTTAGTTTTGACTTGACCATCATTTTCGTAATAATCGAGAAGTAATAAACAATTGAATTGATCTGAAGTAAATGCATATGTGACAGAGCCTCTATAAATACATGGCAAAATCGAGCAATGGAACAATGCTTTTGTTGTTCTTCTTCATCTTGAAGGCGCTATTAGGCCTTCAACAATGAGCTTTGCTTATAACTAATAGTAAGTTAAAGAAGAAGGACCCTAGCACGGTTTTGAGCGGAACTCATTGCTACTTGTCGAACATGGTCACATGTTTGTTTATTAAGCCCATGGACGCGAGATTGTCAACATACATAAAGACAAAGTGCTCATAGAATCATTGACATCCGTTGCCCGACAAAAACATATGATTGTCCTGAGCTAGGTGACAGATACAACATATAGACAAACAAAGGGCACTCATCTAGTCGATTGTAAGAAAACTTAGCATTAAAAAATAGTGAGTTGCTAGCATTATATACTGGTGGTCAGAATAACATTTGGAAATTATAGTAGAAAATACTAAAATTTATGGTAGTGTATCCATATAAATCATGTACACTAGTACTGAAATATAAGAGTATATATCTCTAATCTCATGCTAGGGTAAATTTTTAAGGACACCACTGCGGGAGAAACAAACTCCAGTCTTAAGTAAATAATGAAAGGATATGAAGTAAATGTTAATGAGACAGAGTCTCTGCAAATACGTGGCAAAATCAAGCAATAGAGCGTTTTTACTGTTGAAAGTCCAAAAATGTATTTCTTGTGGTTTCCAGTATTTCTAGTACTGGAGGCTATATTGATTGAATCCACTTAGCAAGAGATGCGTTATTTGATTATTTATATTTGTTAATAAGATAATATTCTTAGAAAAAATACCAAACAAAAATTGGTCGACCAATCGCAGATTTATCGCAAAGGTGGTTTAATATCGATAAATCCATTTTACAGCAATAAAATAGGCTTACGTGTAGGCTAATCGTATACAGGGAAATAAATCTGGTTAACAAATTAAGGAGATAAATACCAAAGGACTGTAGATTTGCATAATGTCCACCTCACATTTATGAAATGAGGGACTAGAAATGTTCTATAGATCAAGTAGTACCGAATGAAAAGTACATTCATTATGTTCATTTAGACAGACATTTATGGTCTGACTATAAGTGTAAACAAAGACATGCCATTGACGTTCGATAGTTACAGTTAAGTCGTTTGCTTTCTTTTGAGACTACTATTTTGCTTTAAAAATTCAACTATTCACGACTTCACGATACAGACTACTATTTTGCTTTAAAAATTCAACTATTCACGACTTCACGATACCAGCTGAAAGCAAAAAAAAATGAATGAATAAATAAATAAATAATAATATAAAAATAAAAAAAAAGATAAATAAACACTCAATTTTCATTGATGGGCAATGAAAGGGTACTAGTATTCTGACTAATCATTATGGGCCTAGTTCTAACGTTCGACAAGTTTTTGATAACATGTCAAAAAATACCGTTTCAAACATTAAAAGTACTATGTACAACATACAGTAATATCACGTGAATATAGATCACGCATGTATATGAAAAGGTCAACATATCGAGTCACGAGATGTAAAAAATCATGAAAGCTTGTCGATACGATAGTCCTAAGTTGAGCTTAGATTACTTTGGTTAATCTGTGAAAAGAAGAACAGTTTATCTATAAACGAGTCTTGATTGAGCACATTGCATGATAATTCAGTTTTGACTATGACCTGCATATAAGACAAATCTCGTGTTAAGTGAAAGTTTTAAAATTGAAATGAATCAGCAATACCTTTCAAAAATGACTAATGAGTAAAGACAGTACCAGACGACTGGAAATATATTTTGTACATGGAATGAAACAGCAATGTCTCTGTTTGGTGACAAATGAGTGAAAACAATAATAGATGAGATTAATAAGATGAACAATCGTAGTACAATAACACCAAAGACTTTTCTTTTATCATTATTCAACTGCATTTTGAATTGATGTGTAGAGTGCCTTGATTTATATGATCAATCTTACATTTGTCGATAATGAATAAAATGCCTATTGTTACAGTAATTATGTCAGTAAATGTCAAGGAAAGAATAGTAATTAGCGATTTGAAAACGATTTCAAATATAAAAATGCAAATTGATTATTAAAAAAATAATAATAAATAAAGAAATAAAATAAGAAATAAAAAAAATTAAAATTTGAAATACAATTTTGGATTTTCATTCTTAATTTCGAAAACTCAAAAGATTTCGAAGATGTCCTGCTCACTACATTAATTTCTACTTTGATTTACAGTCATGAAAACAGCGTTTTTGTTAATTTAAGGGTCACATACACAGTCTGCAACATTAAAAGAACGTTTTTCATTTTTTTTTCAAATGTAGACTATTACATTGTTTAGATACCGTTTTTGGGGGTAAACAGTTTCATGAAATGGATGAGATTTCATAATTAATATTTCACCAGAAACTTCAGGGAATGTTATAACAAAAACGTTGAAATCACGATCTTTTGATTTTTTATCGACACTGTATATAGCAAAATATTTATGAGAGCTGATGTAGGCATGAAAAAAAAACAAGTATCAAAACAGATGTCTTTATTTATATATGTCTTTATCTATATCCGTTAGTCAGGGTTGCTCTGTAGCGCCCTTGCTGTGTGAATTACAAGCCGATCATATGGTGTGTGCTATTGAGGCTGACTAATACAATGAAAGGATTAAAATAGATATCGAATATTGATGGCTCAAACATTTAAGAAACTAAAAGCATCTAAACCGAAAAAAAAGAATGAAAGTCTTCAATTTCTTCGCCAATGACTGCATTAATGAAAAGACACGGACATGACGGGATAATGAAAACACAGGCAACAACACAAACAATGAGAAAAGAAAGAATTTGCAGGCTAAAAAATAAAACAAAACAAAAGAAAAAAAAAACAGAAAAAAACAACAATAAAACATAATTAAAAAAAACAATAAACATAAATAAACGAAAATAATTAAAAAATAATAATGCAAGGACCCGTGTAGATCCCACACCTGAGCCAATAGCTATTTTGAAAACACAATTTAGAATTGCATTGAAATATGCGATTTATATTCTATAGGCTTCAGAAATTGAAAATCGAGAGCTGATGTAGGCATGATCAACATATAATCGTCTTTTTGAAAAAAAAATGTATTGCTCTTTATTTTAATAGTAAATGATCTGCTTAATTAAACTACTTCTTTACAATTCTTTATATTTATTTCAACAAAATACACAATTTGACAATTTAAGCTACTTAATTAGGCATTTGTTTTAAGTTTTTTGTATATTTATATTATATCCTTTAATTTACATTTAACCGGTACTTGTATTTTCATATATCTGTACCCGTTTCATGTTATTTTTCTGTTCCCTTAAAAACGAAAGCTTTTTTGAAATGCAAATTTATCTAACATGAGAATTACATCAAGTATTGGTCATTCGAATCCTTTATTTCAGTTTTCAAAAGTAATTGTGTATATTCAGGGTTTATTTTTTTCAGATAAAGTAGGAAATGACAATGGAAAAATATGAAAACAATGGGAAACTACATCGACTGGCTGGAATGAGAAATATGTTATATTACAATATAGGTATAGTTTGCGTCTTAATAGGAACTCCATTTTACAAAAATTAACATGAATGAAAAACTTGGTTCAGCCACAATGAAGCATTCATTATTTTTATATGCAAAGAAAAGATGACTATTTTCAGAAGTAAAAATGTATAAATACTAACAGCAAAATTCAATGCTACATGACACCATTATTAATTAATTATTTAATATTGTTTGAATAATGGAATTTTTTACTCTTTTTGATTTAATTGTACGTTGATACTAAAGGATTAGAACTGAAAAATTGCAAGTCAGTGTTTCGAACAGTTGAAGGGATCGGACGCTGATCCTCAATCACATGCATATGTAGAAATGAATATGAAATGCGAATATGCATAAAATAAATTAACTGTAACTTTGGTATTTTGTTGTTTATTACCACTGGACCGATGCCTCTGCTGGTGGACTGTTAGTCCCCGAGGGTATTCAACAACTTTGGCGCTGACCCGAGAACCGATTATATTTTGAAACTTGCAATATCTAAATTTTACAAAATTTTGTTTTAAAGTAAGGAGTATCTCCCTCATGCATAGCTCTGTCCTTAGCTGAAATTTGGATTTTCTATTTACATTCTATTTGTTAATTGTTCCCTATCAGCTTTTTACATGGATTTCCAAATGTTTTAATTTGATCTGCACTGATGAGACATAAGTTGTCGAAATGCGTATATGCAGAAAATAAATTAACAGTAACTTCGGTATTTTGTCTATAATTCAAAATATTGGCATAAACATACAGATATTCCTAAAATTATAAACTCAAAAATGAAGTGCAAATGATATTAATGAGAAATGTACGATCGATGAGATGGAAACTACATTTTTCATGAAAAGTATTGCACCTAGTGTTACTCTGTCATAAAGTTTTACTGTCTGATATCCGATTCCTCACATCATCCGAAATTATTATTTTGTTTGTAACATTTTTTTTTATTTGTAATGAATGTTTTGGTCCTGATTTGTAACTTTGTGAAAAGCTGAAAATGATACAATTACCGGCAAGATGAAATTTTTTAGCACAATATCTAATCAATTGTAGGCAAAGTCGTTTGGAACTTGTGATCTCATATGTTAGATATGTTTTTTCATAATGATTAGCAAATGAAAAGCTAAACTATAGTTCTTTTTAATGACTGTATAGTTTTGTGTTGTTTTTATTTAATTAAGGTTTTAAGACATTAAAAATATTAAAGCATAGATACATATGATTTTCTAAAAGGCGAGGAAATATAAACATTGCCTACAATTCTGACAAATTTCGGCATAAAAGGAATAGGAACAAGAGGCTCTCAAGAGCCTGTATCGCTCACCTGGGCCATTGCTGACAAATACAGTCAAAAATAATAATACCAATGTTGAATGCCAATCTTGAATCTGTTCAGACAAGCCAGACACATTTTAAGAAGGGGACAAACTAAGGTCCATTGTGACCAAGTGTGATTCCAATTGGCCAAGTACTTTCAGAAGAGAAGATCTTGGAATATGTTTCCCCATAGGGTCCAATGTTAAACTAAGTTCCCCGCTGGTGGCCATCTTAGATGATGTGCAGACTTGCCGGACTCATTTTTGAAAGGGAACCACCTAACGACTATTCTGGCCAAATTTGGTTCCGATTGGCTCTGCGGCTTCAGAGAAGAATATCTTTGAATACCTTCCCATAGGGTCCAATGATAAAACCAGGCTTCACGCGCTGGTGGCCATCTTGGATATGATGCGGACTTGACAGACACTTTTTTGAAAGGGGACCAACTTAGGACTATTGTGAACATCAATATGTATTTGGAAACCAAATTTCATTGAAATCGGAAAATGTTGAATTTTCCCGCCTTTTTTTGCGGCCATTTTGAAAATGGCGGTCAACAAACAATTTTCAACATCTGTTTTGAAGTCGCAACATCAATATCTACTTGGAAATCAAATTTCATTGAAATCGGAAAATGTTGAATTTTCCAGCCTTTTTTGGTCCCCATTTTGAAAATGACGGTCAATAAAACAATTTTCAACAACGGTTTTGAAAACGCAACATCAATATATATTTGGAAACCAAATTTCATTGAAATCAGATAATGTTGAATTTTCCCGCCTTTTTTTGGCGACCATTTTGAAAATGGCGGTCAACAATTTTCAACACCAGTTTTGAAGTCACAACATCAATATCTATTTGGAAACCAAATTTCATTAAAATCGGACAATGTTGAATTTTCCCGCCTTTTTTGGC
>MJUU01067543.1:18161-41074 GCA_002080025.1 Modiolus philippinarum
TCTGAAAATATGAGAAAAAAATCAACAGCAGAATTTTCAAAATTCAATTGAAAAGATAACAAAAATATCTAATATTTTGCGCGGGAAAGTAATTAAGCGTTGAAATAATCATCAATCTTTCATTTAAAAGTTTGTTCTTTAATAGAATTAAAATCTATAGACGTCCCGGGGTATAATACAGAAATCCGTTTGCAATTTCAACTATTATTGCCGAAATGGCAAGGTTTCGAAGTTAACCTGGTCATTTCTCTCTCTGCCAAATTTAGCTACTTTTTATGGCGCTATTGCAACAAAACGAATTCGGTGACCTATATTTTTTATTCTTGAAAATTGTCCCAAATACCTTGAAGAATGATTATGCCAAGTTTCATGAAAAAATCAACAGTAGGAATTAATATTTGGTTTGGTCTTTAAATTATGAACCGAAATTTAGCCAATTCGTATCAAGAAACAACGTGAAAATACAGGCAATGAAAATGTCATGACCCAAAATAAAACCACATTAGGAAAGCATTGTGTACAGGTCACAGTTTTGATTCTATTTTCAAAATTCCAGGTGCACTTGAAAAGAAAACTCATTCATTGTACAATATGATGACAAGAATCACGTGACGAAGTTTATCATGTAAATACGGTTCTGTCACGTGATATAAAAAGATAGTCCGTCCTTTTATTATACGTTAAAGTAACATGTGCGTGACCAGACATGAGTACACGTGGTGGTCATCGCATTGATTAAAAATAACTATATATGCAAATATTTACACCTTACATGTCGATGCCACTGCTGATGGATTGTTAATCCTCGAGGGTATTCACCAGCCCAGTAGTCAGTACTTCGGTGCTGACTCGAAAGCCGATTCTATTTGGAACCTTACAATATCTAAATATTTGTAAATTTTGTTGAAAACAAAGCTCTGCAAAGCTCATGCAAAGCTCTGTCCTTAGCTGAGTTTGACTTTAGATTTAGATCATATTGGTTGCATGTACTTGTTCTCTATCAGTTTTTAAACATCTTTGAGTTTATGGTCTTCCAAACGTTTAGATATTATCTGCATTGAAAAGACATAAGTTGTCGAAACGCGCATATGCAGAAACTAAATTCACAGTGACTTTGGAATTTAGTTAAGTGTAACAATTTGCTTATTCGAGTTTTCATACGACTACAAATTTATGAGGTAGTCTTGTGGTAGGACCCATGCCATCTTAGTTGTACTATAACTGAATTATTTTCTAGCGGGCGGATCATTGTAAAATTTCAGCGACATCATGGGGATCGCTTTCAAATTGTGGGTTGTGGCTCTAATCATTTCAGAATAGGGGACCAAATCGGATATTTGTATTCATTTGGATGTAGCACATCGGCTACTTGGCAGATATTGATTTGGTTTCTTTCAATGTGTTGATTTATGTTTTAACTTTTCTAAATTGCTAGAGCTACTCCCGTACAAAAACAAGTGTTTCCACTTGATCCAAGATGGCCGCAAGAGGGAAGTTATTTAAACATTAATACCGATATTGGACCCTAAGAGAACATTTTCAAATATCCTCTCCTCGGAAACTATTTAGCCAATGGGAACCAAACTTTGTCGCAATAGTCTTTGAATGGTACCACCCCAAATATGTTTTTCAGGTTTTCACTTAATCCGAGATGGCCGCCAGCAGGGAACATAATTTAGCACTGGACCATACTGAAACACTGAAGTCTTTTTTTTCCGAAATTTCTATGCGGTTTTACATTAATTATCAATGTTAGCAAAGGTCCAGATGAGCGATACAGGCTCTTGAAACAAAAATTTGAACATCATTTCTAGATTAAATGTCCGTCCTTTACTTTCTAACTTTAATTGGTAGCTCTTTTAGTTGACGTCTGTACGTCTATCGTAAGCTTTTCACCGATCTTTTCCTCTGAAAACTGCAGGATCAATACACAGCAAACATACGGTCTAACTAATCACCAGACAGTCTGAAATCCGGTGGTATTTAAACAATAGAATATGAACTCTCCTTTAGAAAAGATAAAAATGTCGATTTCAATGTGTAACTCGTTGTTAAGACCTGATAAAAGTTACTTATAACAAGAAAATTTATACTCTGTTATGTTCATGTGATGTATCTTGATGTTGACAAATGACAATTTTTAAAAATTTTGATATTTCTTGCATATATTTTAATGAAAAATGAGATTTCCCGGAATATACCTGATTCCAAAGGGTTTTGGGTCTAGGTATTTCTTTACAACGGAAATTTTTAGGAAAAAATATACTTTGCAATTATATATTTATCGATTCATTTGCAAATTTTGGACTGGGTATACGCAGTGGTTTCGACGAAATAATGTATATAAAACGACCATTTCTACCTGGTAACCGTCTTGTTTACATAAACAAAATCGATTTTTACTCACTAAGCACGTGGGGTCTTTGAATGGGCTTTAACTGAAGGCACGCCCTTTTCCTTGATTGAACCAATGAAATCTTGTGTTGATGATTACCCTTTGTGATCTTGGGTATAAAAGGAAAATGGCGTTGTTTCAAGACGATATGATTTTGCCTAGTAACATAGAATGCGTTTTGGATCTCCTCGTTTCTTATGCAAGAATCGTCACTAAATTGACCTATAAGTAAATCTATCTGTACATATAATTTTGTCTGGGCACATGTATTTTAATGCCCTATAGTAATTGATTTTGACCAGTCTTTCCGTTGAATATTTTCATCACGACAGTAAATTATGTAAGAAATTCGCATATTACCTCTTCTTGGAGGCAAGTTTAATCACCCTTTAACTAAAAAGTAAAGATCTGGGAACTGAATGACGTTTTCACTAAATATTGCATTTGTTTATTTCTTTTGAAATATTGACATTTTGTCGATTGTTTATTTTCGTCGCCATGCTGTTAATTTGTTCTGAAAAAGTTATGAACACAGAAGAGCTTTTCTAGAAGGGAGATAATTTTATACCACTAGATTTCCCGCTGCAGAGTATGTAGTTTAAAACTGTGTCCGATAAGTACTAAGCCCAGACAACTTGACAGCTGTTGCTAAAACTTATGTGTTAATAGATATTTTTTCACTTAATTCAAATTGCTGACAACATAAATATCTGACAGGGCAGAATTGGTCAGTATGACAAGATCTACATACCCTTTAATTTTGAAGAAAATTTGACCATGATTGTGATTTAATGTCCATTTTACGAAAACTGATCAATAAATTTTATACTTTTTATTGAAAGAGGTAGACATGTTCTGCATTTTTATTAAAAAAAAATTAGCATCCATATGTAAGGTCTGTCGTTCTACCATTAACTCATTCTTCCTAGAGCAAGACGAGTTTAAATATTCAGCTTAACAAGTGTCTCTTTGACACATTCCCCGTTTTTTCTATTACCTGCCCTGTATACTTTTTAACAAAAATCGGAGCATCCGTGCCTTAAAAAACGTTAATATTTGATCTATTACGGTATTACAAAGAGTTCCAAGTTGAAAGGTAAATTATCATAGGGTTATTTTTCCCTCATGCAAAGCCCTGCCCTTAGCTGATTTTGGTTTTACATTTAGATCATATTGGGTATTTTTTTTAACATGTTTTAGTTTATGGTCCTCCAATCGTTTAGATGTTTTCTGCACTGAAGAGACATAAGTTGTCGAAATGCGCATTTGCAGAATCTAAATTCACAATAACTTCGGTATTTAGGTATTTAGTCAGGGAAAGACCAAGATGTTAAAAAAAATATTTGGTTATTTGAAATAAGACCTTTATTATGAATGTCCTGGTTTTCCTAAATACTTTGAAAGTGAACTTATTAATGATTGGCACAAAATAGTATCTGATTTAATAATAAGCATTTAAATATTGTAGAAACAGTTTATAAAAATTAAATCTTGAATTATTTCTATTTATTACATACTTATTAGAAATAAAAGCGTTTTTGCATGATCAATATGACCGGAAGTAAACTGTCCATATTTTCACACCCTGGGAAAATAATAGGTTATTTTATGCTCCTCGTGCATCTCGGACAAAATTAACGACTACCGGTCCATATTGGCCTGGGCAAATAAACGACTTACGGGCGTTTCTTAACGTCGGAAGTATGTAATAAAAAGTTTAATACATGTGCATTTCCATATTGGCTTGATTATCATCCCTCGACCCACATTGTCCCTCGACTTCGTCTCGGGCCAATATGGGTGTCTCGGGATGATAACCAGGCCAATATGGAAATGCCCATTTATTAATCTGTATTTATTGTCTGTATTATTGTAATAAGCTGGCAATTACCGTGACAACTAATCGCAAGATTAAAACGCCGATTTAATCAATACGGTGATTTCATATGTCCGTTTTTCTTGTTCAAAATAATTTACAAATTAATAGCAACAAAGTTGATGTATGTTGCCTTGGATTTTTAGTTAACCTGTGCAGATCAAATCAAAACATTTGGAAATCCATGAACCGAAATAAAGAGAACGAATTGCCAATATTATCTAAATAGGGAAGCCAAAATCGGGTAAGGACAGAGCTATGCAAGAGAGAAATACTCCTTATGTTTTAACAAAATTTTCTTAATTTTTTTTTTCAAAAATCGGTTTTCGGGCCATCACCGAAGTAATGGCTACTGGATTGATGAATACCGTGGCCTCGGGGACTTACAGTTCACCAGCACTGGCATCGGCCCAGTGGTAACAAATAACAAAACACCGAAGTTACTATGAATCTTGTTTCTGCACATGCGCATTTCGACAACTTATGTTATAATCATAATTTTCGATTTCGAAAAGGCCAACTTCACGCTTATACGATGTTTTAGCAAAAGAATGAAAACACGCATTTAATATAGCCTATTTGAAACTTGAAAACAACGTGAATATTTAAGTATATAGTCAGACAATATCTAAATGTCATGGTCTATCATAAAAATAATATATCAGGAAAGAATTTTGCTGCAGGTCACTTTTGAAATTTCCAGGTAAACGTCAAGAGGGACAATATGTTCGATATTTTACAAGAATCACGGGACGAAGTTCACCATACATTTACGGATGGATCACGAGACAAGAACGCCCTTTGCTATACTACGTAAACGTGACCTGCGCATCAACAGACGCGATCGAGTACACGTGTTGGTCATCTGACAATATACTGACCATGTACAAAGGTGAACCTTTTATACTTTATATGTTTATTTTTTTTCCGCAGCTGCAAATTTATGCCGTCATATCATGGTTGGAAACCAGTCGTCTAGCAAATAGGGGTAATACCCAAAATTACCGAACAGAGTTGTCAAGAGTCAAAGTCCATGAGGCAAAAAGACAAAGCAGCTGGAAACCATAGGAAAAATTGTCGACCGCAACGGTCCTGACTTGGTACAGGCATTTTAAAAGAAATGGTGTGTTAAACCGGTTTTATGGTGCACAAAACCTCCCCAAATGAGTTCCAGTCGTCTATATTAAATGACTGACGGCAAAACTTTTATCATAAATGGGCCAAAGATAATGAAATCTTTCTTCATATTCAATTCTATTTGTCCATTTTAATATGTGAACTGGCATAGGCTTGTATGTATTCAAATTAGATATTCCAGCAACAATAATTGTGTCACTAAAATTTATCACTGAATAGTAATTGTCCATAGAAAACTGACTTTACCCAAAAATGTGCAAAAAAGGGTTTTTATAAGTAAAACATACCCAATGATGACATTAATAATACATTACTGCAAGAACGAAATATCGAAGTTACTGTTAAAAGGGGGCAATAACAAAATACCGAAGTTACTGAAAATATAGACTCTCCAGGTGGCTAATTCGATTAATTGTTCCTCAAATCAAAACATTTGGAAACCAAAAACCAGAAAGGCGTATTCAAGAAAGTAGGGAATGATTAACCTATATCAACTTAAATAAAAGCTAAAATTTAACAACAGAAATTTGACAGACGAAGATACTACCTAGTTTTTTATACTTAATTTTTTTCCCTCAAAATTCAGTTCAAATTTAATGATAAATTTTGAGCTACTTATTGCTATGTCTTTAATTAAAATTCGGAGAACTTTGGTCATTTGCTTTTCGTATGTAGGTCAATGCATTGTTCTAAAGCATATTGCAGCAAATACAGTTGTATTCAGCTATTGTAAGTCATAGAATGTCATATTAAGATTCATATCGAGAGCACTGCTCTATGTGTACTTAAAAACTGTGAATATATTTTTTGAAATGCAAGGTAAACTTCAAATTCGGGATATCACAATATACACCATGTGACTTAGTATCAACATGTATATACAAATTGGTCAACCTAAATAGACATGACATGTTAATAGCATGATAGCATGTCGGCACGATCTGAGCTTTGCACATGCATATACAAATTGATCAGCCATAATAAACACGACATGCAAAATTTATGATAGTATGTCTGCACATTTTGAGAGTACACGTGCAGTAAGGTCAGAAAAAAATGAATAAAAAAATAATAAAAGCAGAATATTGTTTGCTCATACGTTAGCTCTTTATCACAATATTTTTTCTTATCTTTATCACATTTTTTTTTTGTTTTTAGTGTTTGAAAAAATATACATTTGGACTGAAATTTCTGGTAGATTGAATTGATATTTTACACCCTGTTCTGACGCTCTTACTTTCTTTCAAGTATTTACTATAAAAAACTTGAAATAGTTTTGAACCTCAATCAAGCTATGCAGTTCTTTATTAGTAAAATTATCACTTTTATATAAATAATTAAATACCGAAGTTACCGAATTTAGGAATATAAGCGAGACATCTTCAGTTTGGCAGCTATCGAGACTGTGATTTTTTTTTAAATGGCCGGTCTCCAGAGGTATACTCTTATATTTCACGATATGAAGTTAATGTCAAAGGCAAAATGTCTACAGAATCGACTAAACAAACAAACAAAAAACAATTATTTGTAGAATTGAATATGACTTAATGTCAATGAAATAACAACCCAACAAAACAATGAGTAAAATCCCTAACTGTAAATCATGTCCCGGAACGACCACATACTTCCATCATAGCTGTCGTATATTCTCATAATACAAAATCAAAGTCTGAAAATGGAAAATAATTTTTATAAAAGGACCGAAACGTTACATTTTTTTAAAATCAACGATGAATTATCTGCAGGGTTATACATTGCAACGTGAATCCTCTTTCTGTGTAAAGACGATGCAAAGATATCTCATCAGTTGTCAATTTTTGACAAGACATAGATAAAATGTTTGGCAAGGAGATATATCAGCCTATTTAACCTTCCAATACCTCCCAATACCTATATATTATCCAAATAAATCGTAGAAAGATATAAATGAGCAAAGTACTAATTTAATGGTCATTTGCAGAAACGATTTTTTTGTTATTCATTCTCAAAACGTGTATGAAAAAATCTCTACGAAAACAAAAACAAAACAAAACTAGAGGCTCAGAGGCTGAGCCTGTACCGCTCACCCGACAAAATGCTGAACAGCAGGGTTTTAGATGTTCTGCATGGTGGCCATGTTTTATGTCGGATCGAAATGAAATGAGCAATCTTTGTAAAGAACCTTCCATACATCATTCCTGGAAAATTGAATTTCCTTCAGAGGTTTCAGAGGAGTTGATGAAAATGATGTTTTCCCATGGGCCGCAATGTTAAATATAAGTTCCGCGCTGGCGGCAATGTTCTTGTCGGATAAGAATGAAATAAGCAATATTTGTAAAGGTCCTTCCATATGCCTGTCCTGTAAAGTTTGGTTGAATTTGCTTCAGTGGTTTTTTCAGAGGAGTTCAAGAAAATGGCGTTTTTTCGCGCTGGTGGCAATGTTTTAGTCGGATCGGAAAGAAATGAGCAATCTTTGTAAGGGATCTTCCATACATCATCCTTGTAACTATGGTTGAATTAACTTCAGTGGTTTCAGAGAAGTTGATGAAAAAGATACTTTCCCATAGGGTCCAATGTCAAAATATAAGTTCCGCGCTGGCGGCTATGTCTTTTTTCGACTCGGAGGAAAATGAGCAATCTTTGTTAAGGACCTTCCATACATCATTCTAGTATAATTTTGCTGAATTTGTTTCAGGGGTTTAAAAGGAGTTGATGAAAATGACTTTTTTCCTATAGGGTCAAATGTTAATATAAGATCCACGCTGGCAGCCATGATTTTTGTCGGATTGGAACGAAATGAGCAATCTTTGTTAAGCCTATTCCATACATTATTCCTGTATAATTTAGTTAACCGTGCTTCAATGGTTTAAGAGGAGTTGATGAAAATGACATTTTCCCCATGGGGTCCAATGTAAAATACAAGTTCTGCGCGGGCGGCCATATTTTTTGTTGGACCGGAACGAAATGAGTAATCTTTGTAAAGGATCTTATATGCATCATTCTCGTAAAGTTTCCTTCAGTGGTTTCAGAGGAGTTGATGAAAATGATGTATTCCCTTAGGGTCCAATGTTAAATATAAGTTCCGCGCTTGCGGCCATGTTTTTGTCGGATCGGAAAGAAATGAGCAATCTTTGTAAAGGAACTCCCATACATCATTCCTGTAAAGACTGGTTGAATTTGGGTCAGGTGAGCTAAAAACAGTACATTTGTACTTCTGCGTATCATGGTCCCTTTTAACACTATTTGTCGAAGATTACTGGGCTAACACAAATTTGTTAATTCTAGGTTTTCATTTAAATATCCACACATATTATTAATATATATTAGATGTTATATATTTATTGTATAACATATGAAATACTAGTATATACACTATGCGAACAGTAACAAAACACTGATCATCTCACTCAGATGATTCCAGAGTTTTGCTTACATGGAGCCAATACAATTTATTTCGTCTTGCAATAGTATAATATGATATTCATTATATATTTTTTTAATGTTCGGTTTAACACCCTTTCTTAAGTTTACACTTTCACATGCAGCATTTTAACACCAGGACAAATTTGTATACCTATGTAAAAAGACACGATTGTGCAAAAATGAGTTCACTCTGAGTTCATGGTCAAGAATGCCTTTAAATCACTACTAAACGAGAGATGAGTAAAACTTCGATACATGTGTAGAACATAAAACAAAACCCACCTGATTATGGGTCACCATGCTCATAGAATTAGTCAACCATTAATGGGACAAGATGTAAATAAAGACCTTGTTGTGACCTGCCACCAGACACCAGTACTACTGTTTGTCACATAAATAGTTAGAACTGACACCCTTCCGTCAAACTTTTTATTGTTTTTACAATATTAACAATATACACCCACGCTCTGTTTGTTTCTGCTTGTTTCGCACTTTTCATTTCTTTTCGGCTAACTATTTTGCATTAAATTGTAAGTTTTTTGTTTCTCTCCTCATATATACATTCATATTTCAACCATTGCCCGGAAATTCTTCAAAACAGCAAAGAATTAATAACTAGAGTCTGAGCCTGTATCGCTCACCTGACAAAATGTTTCTATGCTATGCATGTCCAAAAATGATGTTTATTACCAATGGGGTCTAATGTTTAGCCATGTTCCCCATTAGCACCCACGGTTTTTTCTGATCCTATTGAAATGTGTAATTTTTGCAAAGGACCTTCTATACATTTAGTTAATTTTTTTCAATAGTTTCAGAGATGATGATGAAAAGGATGGTTTTCTCATAACAGGCTCAAATATATTAAACTAATTTCTGCACTTGCGGCCATTTTTATATCGGATCTAAATGAAAAGAGCGATTTTTGTAAAGTACATTTAGTACATCCTTCCTGTAAAGTTTGGCTGAATTTGTTTCATTGGTTTCAGAGGAGAAGATGAAAATGTGATTTTCCCGATAGGGTCCAATGTTAAAATGTGTTCCCTGCTGGCCGGCATGTTTTCAAACGGATTGTAACGAAATGAGCAATCTTTGTTAAGGACATTTCATTCCTCATTCTTATAAAGTTTGTTTGAATTTGCTTCAGCAGTTTCAGAGGAGAACATCAAAATGTGAGTTTTCCGATAAAGTTAAATGTTAAACCTAAGTTTAGCCTTGGCAGCAATGATTTTTGTCGGATCGGAACAAAATTAGCAATTTTGAGTAAAGGATCTTAAGTACATAATTCCTGTAGGGTTTGGTTGAATTTGCTTCAGCCGTTTCAGAGGAGAAGATGAAATAAGATTTTCCCCATAAGGTCCAATATTAAACCTAAGTTCTGCGCTGGCCGCCATGATTTTTGTCGGATCAGAACGAAATGAGCATTCTTCATTAAGGACCTTTAGTACATCATTCCTGTAAAGTTTGGTTGAATTTGCTTCTTCAGTTTCAGAGAAGAAGATGAAAATGTGATTTTCCCATAGGGTTCAATATTAAACTATGTTCCGTGCTGGCGGCCATGTTTTTTATCGGATCGGAACGAAATGAGCAGTCTTTGTTAAGGACCTCAAGTACAACAAGTTTGGTTGAATTTGCTTCAGTGGTTTCAGAGGAGAAGATACAAATGTGATTTTCCCATGGGGTCCAATGTTAAACTATGTTCCCTGCTGGCAGCCATGTTTTTTATTAGATCTGAACGAAATGGGCAATCTTTGTTAAGGACCTTTAGTTCATCATTCCTGTAAAGTTTGGTTAAATTTGCTTCAGTGGTTTCAGAGGAGAAGGTGAAAATGTGATTTTTTTCCATAGGGTCCAATGATAAACCTAAGTTCCGTGCTGGCGGCCATGTTTTAAGTCGGTTCGGAACGAAATGAGCAATCCTTGTGAAGGACCTTTAGAACATCATTTCTGTAAAGTTTGGTTGAATTTGCTTCAGTGGTTTTAGAGAAGATGAAAATGTGAAAAGTTAACGGACGTCGGACGGACGGACGACGGACGGATGCCAAGTGATGGCAATAACTCACACTGACCCTTCGGGTCAGGTGAGCTAAAAAAGGGAAGTTCATAAAAAATTACGGAACAAAATTGACAGGAGCTAAAAATCCAAAGACAAAACGACAATAAGGCGCAATACCACCGAAGTATTACTAATAATGATTAGCAAAACAAAGTGAGAAAAACAACTTTCGGTGTACCATTCCCTGTACATATAACAGTCCTGTAGTTTTAAGTTCTCCAATTCTCCAATGCGAACTTTTAACCATCTAGAGATCTAATCAGGATAAAGCACAAAAACTGTTGAATTCTGTGTTTGATGTGCAATATTGTCAAAATATCATCGGAGCACCTGATGACACTTCTATTTTAGGAATTCACACTTCAGCGTCTTTATTATTTTCTGTTTGTTTCATTCTTGTCATTAACGTTGTCCCTGTGTGTGATCCTTTAGATGTATTCTGGATTTATCACTTTTGGTTGTTGGTTCTGTATTCATTTAGAAATTTACCAATATCAGCATCTAAGGCATCAGAAATGGAATAAATCACTATTATAGTTATCAAAAAAGAGGATGCTTAACTTGCATTCAGTGCAAAAGAGTATACTAAAGACATGTAATTTATGAAAGATATATCTCGCTTCCTTCCCATCCAATGAAAGATGTGGGAGAATTAGCGTCCACAACGTTAATTTAGCAAAATTCTATGCCCAAAAGGGACATAACCCACATAAATTGACCGATCAATCAAGCCAGATAATATGCACAACTAGCAATGAAGGTCAACAATCCTGTGAAGTTTGGTTGCAATCCAATGAAAGATGTGGTAGAATAAGCGTCTACAAACTTAATTTATCAAAATTCTACGTCGATAAGGGGCATAACTCCAACAAAAATTGGCCGATCAATCCGGCCAAATAATATGCACAACTATGCATGATTGTCGCCTATCCTGTAAAGTTTGGTTGAAATATGATGGAAAATGTAAGAGAAAAATAGCAAGAAAACTTTGCAAAAGAAAATCATGAGATATGTGCACAATAAACAGATTTTAACAGCAGATCTTTCTCTTTGCCACTTTAAGTTTGTTTTTGACTTTAATACAGGAGTTGACATGCTCAATACGGCGGGTGTCTTTTAAGAAGCAGAAGATGCCTACTCTACCGGTGCACCTGATCTCACCCATGGTTTTTTATTGGGCCCGTGTTTTTCATTTTTGTATATATGTGTGTCTTCATTTTCTTTTCTTTGTCGTGCTAATGTTACATGTTGTATGTCTTTGTTTCTTTGTTTTTCCGACGTTGTCATTGTCCTATTTAGACTGACGGTTCGGTTCTCACTTACTTTAAATTACAAAAAAATTTGAAAGTATGATAACATCTATATGAAAAATTCTCTAAAGAGCAAGTACACCATATAGTATGTTTGATAACTATCCCGGAATCACAGATCAACAAAAGACGTAGATGTAGCGTTGTTCAAAATCTTGCAAACCTGTGCTACGACGCCTTCTTGAACTTGCTTTAGGTATGAACAAAGCTTAATGCTGAAGGAAAGACGAAGAACATCAATAAAGGCGTCATTCCAACGCTTGTTTTACCATGTATTTGTAGATACTTTGGCTCATGTACATTAACTCCGTATCCTCACATTGTTGTGATATGTAAATAAATTAATGTATAAGATATTGTATAACAATAAATAAAATATAATCTAACAATATTTATTCAAACGAGGCTGATGGCCAGTTTATCATATTTTGAATTATCATAGTCACCTTGGATTTGCTTTAAAATGTCACGGTTAGAACAAAAAAAAACCCTCATAGTCAATTGAATTTCTCGAAACAAATGACATGTGGGGTAAATGTCAATATAGGTAAACAAGTAGGAAACAATCACAACAATGAGATAAGTCCATCGCTGGCATGAAGATTCATCTACAACAATAAATGAAATTAATCCCCAGGGAATCACTGAAAAATGTTGAAAGTATTTGATCTACTGCATTCTAAAAGGTTTTACATGCAATGATTTTTTTTTCATATTGAATTTTATAACAATTTTGATTTTTATGACTACTTTTATAATTAATTAATTTTCCTTAATCCTGAATTAACTGTAAATATCTAAGGAACTTCGTTTTTACATTCACATTTTAATGCAACGTGAACGTTTTTTGTGTGTATAATCAATGTAATAATACCATATAAATCGTCAATTCGTGACATTATCTTGTAAAACCGTCAATCACAAACTAAACTTTCTTTATCCCTCATTCTGCTTTATCTGGTATTTCCATAACACGACGGCTGAAGAAGCATTTTTATGCACATATCGAAACACAATAAATCTTACTTCTACTACTTTTGTACTTGTTCAATGGTCAACATTTCGACACAATAATGTATTTGGTTGTATTTGTTTACAAATCTTGATTTTAATACATAAATTTTCATATGACTATTTACAGTTCTAAAATTTAAAAGCTTTTACCGTACTACTAGCCTCATGGTGACTTCAAGATGAAGAACAACAATAAAAGCGTTGTTCCATTGCTTTTTACCATGTATTTATAGAGATTTTGTCTCATGTGCATTTACTCCATATCCCTTCATTGCTTATTGGAGGAGTCTGGTTTCGCGTTATTAAGATCAAAGACTGAAAGTAATGTCGGTACTAATTACCCTACAGTTCCATGGAAACAGAAAAAAACTAAGTGTATCATTATCGTGCATGGTGTAATGTTTATGGAGGAGAAGAAAGAAAACTGCATGATACAGATGTCTTTTCACAAGCAGTCTCAAAAGAAAAACACTAAAGTGTTAACATCAATTTAGTTGGAAAACTTTAACTGAAATGGCGGCCAGACATTGCATGAACAAGAAGTCAAAAATAGTTGTTCTGCAAGATTTGTCTCTTGTTTTTAAAAATTCATTTATTTAGCATTGAAATTTGATGAATTTGTGATCTGCTTTAATTTTCAATCGGTTTCGAAAAAAGGACAAATATTTTCAGACTCAAATGAAAAACCTGACCCATGATAATGGTTCCATGCATGTGTAAATGCATACAAAATTGTGAAAACTTGTATTTTAATACTCTTTTGGCCGAATTTAGTCACGTTTGTCGAATTTTATTCAAAATTTTTCGTCAACTTTTCTTTTTCAATAATAGATGTTAATAGCTGATATATCAATTAATAATCCAATTATTTCATAAAAAGTTTTCTGTAAAATATTTTCCCAAAGGATTGTCACAAAAACAGTAATAAAAAGACTTAAACAAGGATCCTATTTCACTTCAAAAAAGGGACTTACATGGCTATTGGGAGCAGTCGTTGATTTGCGGTCCAATCTGTAAATGAGCAGACCTACTGTACAGACGATTTATCGCGGAGAGTGCAAATCGTTAATGTAGTAATGAAACTTTTAGAAATAATTGAAATAAAAATATTTTCTGTAAAATGCTGAAATTTATTATTGTCCTTCCTTTTTCTATTTTTAGATACTGAGTTTTTAATTTTGTTCGTTGTCAAGACTTATTTCAGTTTTAGGTGTGAACGACCTTAATTAACAGGAATATTCTGTTATTACGTGCACTTTTGATGCACTCGATAAAACGTGTGAAAGAGCAGTATGTAAGACCTAATTATATTTGGAGTACTTTATTTTTTGCCATGTATTACTTTTGACAGGTGACATATTGACCTGTATACGAAGTAGACTTGAGAAAATATAACTATAAGTGTCTTCATTGGGTGTGTGCGCTTCTTAAGTGTAATTAAATGCAGGGTAACACAATTTCAAATATATAGTACCTTTTACGGTTAAGCAAACCAACAGAAAGCATCATTCAGTCTTAGTTCTGACTTGCAATGAGTATGAATTACCTGTGAAAATGGTAGTATATGTATATGTTTTATAAATAAACTGTAATATCGTTTCCCGTTTATACATTTGTACCATTTTTCAAAGGATGTAGATTGAAATATGTGAAATAAATATACCATATTACCTATAGATAGAAATTTTAGTCATAAAAATGCAAAAACCATTTTGCCAAACAATGATTTAGGTGTCAATTTCACCAAAATATAGTCGAACTATTTCTAGAAATTGACAGGTGAAATTTACACCATTGACCAATCAGCAACTGAAAACAAATCCATACCATGTTGGTTATCATTTTCTTAACACATTGGTAAGAAGTTGTTAAATTTGCTACAAATTAGAGAAATATACTAGTACATACTTCCGGATCAAGTGGATTACGATATTTCTCCAGTTTGAAATAATTAAGTTTGTGATTTTCAACATGCGAGCTTTAGCAAGCATGTTAAAATAAGAAATTTAACTATCGAGAATGGAGAAATATCGTAATCAACGAGCAAACGGAAGGATATATTGTTTCTCCAATGACATTTAGTGTGTTTCCGGTTGTCAAAATTGGTCGCGCTATCTCAAAGCCTAGTAACAATGACGTCACAATAGACTTTATGAATGAAATGGAACGTTGCGGGAAACATCACACAGAAATTTAACCAACGTGTGAATTAAAAATGATACGTATTTTAAACCAACTGGGTAATCACGATAAGCATTACCATCGAGTAAGAGATAAAGTCCGAACTCTACAGTGAACACACTACAGGCAGCTGCCATTATCATCCTTTACCTATGCTTTTTCATGAAAGAACTTTACCCCCCTCCAAAATAGTTGTCCAAATGAATAACCTAAAAAGTATCTAGGAAAGGAATACTAGTACCACTAACAACTATACCTATGATGTAATGTACATTTAATTTGAAATATATATTACCTTTTTATCAACTATTTTTTTTCTTTTTAACCTATGTCAACAAAACTTTAAACAAAAAGTTCTAACACTCTAAAAAGCGAAGTAAAAACACATCACGAGTTTACATTTTCGACATTTCTATTGGACACCTTTGAAATCTCGTTGGCCGTGATCAACGTTACCTAGTAACGGTGTTGAAACAAAATCAGCAGTTCGGCACTAAATATTCACTGCATTTATTTAATGCATTCAAAAAATCCGATTGTGAATATATATGTTCTAATTCCTTTAAAACACATTTTAGTAATACAAAACAAAAGAATTCAACTAATTGGACTTGTTTTGATATGATTTCAGCACTTGAATTTTTACTTGACAATATATTCATTCGTTTCGGTAACTGTATTTATCGCCAGGTCATAGGAATTCCTATGGGTACCAATTGTACACCACTTATAGCGGACTTCTTTTTGTACTGCTACGAATCTCAGTTTATGACCAATATCAGCAAAGACCCATCTAAACAGCATTTAATTGAAAAGTTTAACAACACTTTCCGATATTTGGATGATATTTTAACTTTAAATAATGACGACTTCAATACGTATTATAAGGACATCTACCCTAAAGAACTTACTTTGAATAAAGCCAATTCTGATAATCATCATTGTCCGTTCTTAGACATCAATTTTGATGTAACGAATGGTAAATTAGATACTAAAATTTTAGATAAAAGGGACGATTTTTCTTTTCCCATAGTTAATTATCCATTTCTGGATTGCGATGTTCCATTAGCGCCATCATATGGTGTTTACATATCTCAACTTGTTCGATTTGCTCGAGTATGTAATAACGTTTGCGATTTTAATGAACGGAATCTTTTCATAACTGAAAAACTATTACATCAGGGTTTTCTTTATCACAAACTAGTTAAAACCTTTACTAAATTTTATCACCGATATAAAGACTTAAATCATAAATACAATGCAACCTGTAAACATCTCACATCCCTTATTTTACGGTAATGTTTTACATAAGAGTAAAAAATGCTTAAACTCGCCTAACAAACTTATAAAACCTTTAAATCGTCTAATTCATAAGGGTTATAATTACGGTATTGTCGTCAAGGGTCTTTGCATTTTAACTAAACACATTCTTAATTTCTAAAATCTGTATTGCATAGACACGGGTTGTGTATTCCGGTATATGCATGAACTCATTGTGCTAAACTCCTCACAGGAAGGGATCTTGGTGGAAGCTGTATACTGAGGGCACAAAACTTACTTTGTCAGTTGGTAATGGGTCTGGAGCTGGCATGTCAGTTAACTGCTAGTAGTCTCTTGTGATTTNCGTATATTTAGTTCTTTCAGTTTCATTTTTCACAATTGACTCAGTCCTGTTGCCAACTGAATTTTACTGTTGTTACGATTGTTTTTTGATTGATCACATTGGCTGTAGGGGGAAGGTTTGGGCCCAATAAAACTAGTTTAACCCCGCCGCATCAGGTTTGCGCCTGTCCTAAGTCAGGAAATTTATTAAGCCTTTGTGTGTCTTGTCTTTTTTCTAGTTCGTTTACTTCATGTCTATAGGAGTCTAGGATGATGTTTATTTCGCTGAACTTGATTACTCTTTATTTAGGGGCCGACTCCGATCTGCCATTGGGTGTGGGGTTTTCTCACCTGCCATTGGGTGTGGGGTTTTTTTCATTGAAGACCTTATGGTAGCTTTGAGTTGTTATTACTCCCCTTTGGGTCGTTGTCTCTTTGACACATTCCCCGTTTCCCTTCTTTTTTCTATTCATGAAAATCGTATAGTTTTAACAACTTGAAAGAATTGTATTTCGCTGGATATCAACTCTAGTTATGTAATTTCAAAAATAATAAACTCGCCAAAGGCTCGTTTGAAATTACATAACTCTAGTTGATATTCCTCGATATACTATTCTTTCGCGTTATGAAAACTATAACTCGAACTGAACGGTTATCTAAATTCAACGCCTACACACCGAATTATCCAGATACGAATTTCATCATACCTATTTGAAAGCCCAGGGCAACACTCGTATCGAACGAGCAAATGACCAATATCTTTTTATACGCACTAAAACACAATGAAAAAGAGTATATGTAATATTATAAAATGGACTGTTTCTTAACATTCCTTATACAAACCAGTGCAGGTTTCCTTGAACAAAAAATCACCCATTTTCTTGTAACTGCTCGACCCTTTGGCATGAATGCAAAGATACAGTTTATAATGTTATTTATGTATTGAAATTCAATATTTGCGTAGTACAGAAAACTAATGTTTTACCCTCGTTTTTGATAATGTTCATGATTTGGCACGATTTTTACAAGTACTATCTGTGACACGCCATCAGATCTGCCTTCTCTGGTCTTTCCACATTCTTCACTGTATTTCAGTCAGGTTGTCCCCTGGTCGAAGGCCATACGGCCGAAACGTTGGGCAATCATCCCTTCTTTCTAAGTTTTGTCATTTTTGATGTTTTTTAGTTTGTACATTTTTGTGTTTTTTAACTTTCAACTATATAATTGTTATCTTTCTTAGATATTGAATAATGCAATTTTTGCTATATTTTGCCATCAACACTTAAAGGAAAAATAACAGACCAAAGAATAGAGGCAAAAATTACAAAGATTGTTCTGAATTTATTGACCAGTAAAATGCTTTATACGGTATAAAAATCATAGTTTGTTTCATAGATGACAACAGATCTTTCCCTTGTAAAAAGATTAAATGTTGTTTCCACTACAACGGATTTGACAATGTTCAACGCGACGGGTGTCTTATAAGAAGTAGGAGATACTTACTTTACTGGTGCACCTGATCTCAGGTCCGTATTTTTCTTTTTTATGTGTATTTGCCTTCATTTTTTCTGTGCCGTTCTCATGTTATGTCTTTGTTTCTGGTGTTGCCATTGTCTTTGGATTATTCGTTTTAGACTGACGGTTCGGTTCTCACTTACTTTACACTTATGCAATATGTTCCATATTTTTAATCATGAACATACCATTGAGTTTACCGTTTTGAAAATTTTTGCAACTTCGGCGATTTTATTGTTTTACACGTGAACATAATGAAGAAGACAAACCAAGGAAAACAGTTTTATAATTGCATGTACTTTTAGAGTGAGTGGATTCATTTCTCTACTTTTGATATGAAGCTACAAGCTTGTTATACTAGAAGAAGGCTTCACGCTTTATTCGGATTTTGAGCCTGAAACAAAAGAAGCCCATTGGTAAGCGTACTGTTTTATAATCATGTGTTCTACATTTCGAAAATTTAAATCTTAGACAAATAATTGTTCTACTAACCATTTGTCTGTTGTGTTTGGGATTTCTTCGTCGATATTCGATTGTCGTATTCACTAGGATAAACTATTGTCTGAAAATAAAACAATACTAAATATTAGGGATGGCAAAATGTTTCAAATTCAATACTCGAGTACTCGCTACAAATACTCGCAAGTACTCGAGTACTCGTATCATATTGTAGTTTATAACGTGATCATGCATAACCATTATTTGTTTAAGATGGGAGAAGGACCGACAACGTAGGTCTTCTTGGCTTTCAATGAAACCTTTGACATTTTTTTTCTAGAGAAAATATTGTCAATTTGAATGAGTACTAAAGAGAATCACCTCTTGTATTACATCAAACAATCAAACACTAATTGGCAAACAATGGACTAATGGCTTGTACTGTAGTAATTTGCTTTGATCTAATTTCAATTATGTTAATGAAGGATCTTTCTAACTAAACAAATAATCAACGTTGCCTGCCCTGCCAAATAAAAGTTTTCTTCAGTTTAGCCGGTCCCTAAAACTTAATGGATATGTTTCAAAATATTTATAGCATGACTTTGAATCAGCTAAGAAAGAAGATTTCGAAGAATGCTTTTTAAATATATTTTACCGAATAAAACAAGACAATAAATATCAAGAGGTTATTAAATTTTAAAGGTTGAATTTCTTTAACTTCCTTTGATTAAAAATAAATGATTAAATGAGCGAATATCAGAAAAATGAAAAGAGAATAGCTGCGATATGCATGGTAGGAATACAGACATATCAGGCGAATGCAGATAAGGCGCAATAAACAGAAAATGAAAATGTTTAAAAAAAAGAAAAAAATATTGAGAAGATACTTAAAACTTGAATTTTAAGATGAGCTGAGTACTCGAGTACAAAAAATTGTACTCGAGTACTCGACTTCTAAGCGAGTACTCGAGTATTCGAGTACTCGTTGCCATACCTACTAAATATATACATCGGTAAGTGTATCTTATTACACGTATACAGAGAAAAAAATCAAAGATACAAAAACAAATCGGTTTTTAATAAAGTACATGCAGGTATAAATTTGGAATTGTACAAGAACATGCAAAATATATTCAAGAAACTGAAATTAGAGGATGGGTGATCGAAAAAGTTCGTTTTTAAGTGGGTTAAGAAATGATGGAAAATGGAATTAACATTTCACCATCAAACTTATAAACTATGGTATCACAAACTGTGATAGTTTTAAGATAATAAAGATTTATTTTTTTAGATAAAATAATGCATGGGTAACCGAATTTTAGATTTCATCATTTTCTATTTTCTTGTTAAGCTGGACAATAGTATTGTCCATACCTATTATAAAGTATAATAATATATTATCTGACCAGTCAGCCTGTAAAACTTTTATATTGTTTGTTCTACCCACGAATGGACTTTTCAATTTTTTTAAATCGATATACATATAATGGCTAAATCATAGATGTCCTTATAGAAAAATAACAACTGTATAATTATCCAGAATGGACATGATGAAATATTCTGGTCATCATGTAACAAATTCATTGGAAGAAGAAGAGTGTTGGGAAAGGGGTTTCGAGCCTGTTTTTCTTAATAAAAAAAAACGTATCTCCATTTCCCTTCTATAGCTCCCCTGTTTTCAACGGCTGGATCCGCTAGTAAGATTACAAAGACTCGCATAAAAGTTGTAATTATATGAACAAGAAGTTTCTTTTATTTTTTTTAAATAATTCCTGTTGACTGGTATGTGATCAAACAAAATGGCCAGTCATGAACACTAGTAAGGATACTCTCAGGAATTTTGTGATTTATAAGTTGAAGTTAAAGGAAGCATAGTATTATGAAGAGAAACAGTATAGTTATAATGAGATTAATATACTTTATCATAAACCAGTAATTAATTATCAAATCTTTAATGTTCAAACCATAATTCAACATACTATTATGAATAATAATTGATCAAAGAAGTACATATAAATGTTATTTTGTAATAAATATATGTTGCGTTAGAAAGTATAATAGAGCACCTTAAAAATCTCTTGAAAGTATTAATCTAGAGAAATAATGCAAAGAGAAGAATGATTTTCCAATTTATCAATGACTAACAAAAAATAATAAAGATAAAAAAATTCACAAGATGTATTAGTGGCTGAATTATTAGCATTTTAAAGATATAATAAGAAAAGATATACCGAAAAAAACCAAAACAAAAGAAAACTTGAAACCCTGTCTCCCTTTGAACCTTTCTTTTTTTAAGGGCTGGATCGGCTGGTTAGATTTTTAAGACGCGTATAAAAATACTAAGGGTAAGTATAATTTAATGAACAAGAAGCGTCTTTGCTTTTCTTTTTTTTTTATTATTCCTGTTGACTGGAATGACATCAAACAATAAAGCCAGTAATGATCAGTAATAAGGATACTCCCGGGTATTTTGTGATTTATAACTTGAAGTAAAAGGAAGCATATTCTTATGAAATGTCACCAGGAAGAAAACAGGAATTATAATGAGATTATTTATATACTTACTGATAAATCAGTTATTAATTACATGTATATAACATTTTACCCGTAATTAGGCATACTAGCAGTATAAATCATTATTAATCAAACAAGTAAATGCTATTTGTGTATATGAAAGTATATATAATAGAGCATCTTCAAATTTTTGAAAGCATTACATATGTAATAATATGCACATATGTACAATAGAAATAATGCAAAAGAGAGAATGGTTTTCCATACCATCAACGACAGACAAAAATGATAAAAATAAATGCATAATTCGTAGTAAAATGATATTTCACATAATATATTTGTTGATGAATTAATAGCATTATAAAAGATATTGTCAGAAAAGTGATACCGAAATTTTTGATATCCTGTATTTTACATATATACACTTATAATCAATGTTAATTCACCCTGGGCATCGATTTACACTATTCATTTTATATATCACAAGAATGTTTTCATTGTAAATTTTCTTAGCATAAAAGTAGGACGCTTTCTTCATATTGGTGTAAAATGTAACTTTTCATTCCTTTTGGGGCAAAAATATGAAATATTTTTAGTCTCCACTCTATATCGTGGTAAATGACTTCATTGTGTGATTTAATAAACAGACCAACAAAGTAATATGATTACACAATACAACAACCACTGTCATTATTGTATACTTACTATGTCCAGTCAAATACACTCACTTGTATTTAAAGTACTTGATTGTTGTATCATGTGTGTTGTAAGCTTACTATGTCCAGTCAAATAGGCTTTGTAGGTTAAAACACTTGTATTTAAAGTACTTGATTGGTATATCATGTTAAGTGTATTGAGTGTGTTGTAAGCTTACTATGTCCAGTCAAACAGGCTCTTTAGGTTAAACCACTTGTATTCAAAGTACTTGATTGGTGTATCATGTTAAGTGTATTGAGTGTGTTATAAGCTTACTATGTCCAGTCAAATAGGCTTTGTAGGTTAAACCACTTGTATTTAAAGTACTCGATTGGTGTATCATGTTAAATGTATTGAGTGTGTTATAAGCTTACTATGTCCAGTCAAACATGCTCTTTAGGTTAAACCACTTGTATTTAAAGTACTTCCTTGGTGTATCATGTTAAGTGTATTGAGTGTGTTATAAGCTTACTATGTCCAGTCAAACAGGCTTTGTAGGTTAAACCACTTGCATTTAAAGTACTCGATTGGTGTATCATGTTAAGTGTATTGAGTATGTTATAAGCTTACTATGTCCAGTCAAACAGGCTCTTTAGGTTAAACCACTTGTATTCAAAGTACTTGATTGGTGTATAATGTTAAGTGTATTGAGTGTGTTATAAGCTTACTATGTCCAGTCAAACGTGCTCTTTAGGTTAAACCACTTGTATTTAAAGTACTCGATTGGTCTATCATGTAAAGTGTATTGAGTGTGTTATAAGCTTACTATGTCCAGTCAAA
>MJUU01067543.1:51150-90267 GCA_002080025.1 Modiolus philippinarum
ATGGCCAACTTACTGTGTCAACCGTATAGAACTTCATAGCTTTAGACAACTTTTAAAAAATATTAGAATGTTCATCTTCCGTAGTTTTGTTGTTTAAAATTGGACTTTACATCTTTACAGTGACAAAAAATACTGTTATTGTTATATATGACTAAATACCGAAGTTACTGTAAATTAATATTCTGAATATAATAATGAACAAATAAAGGGTTAAGTACCCTGCAATTACATGGTAAGATTAGATTCAACGAATTGAACGACTCTTTTATTGTAGTTCTTTATATTGATGAAGTCAACATGTAGCTTTCAACAATGAGCCACCAGTAAGTTCAAGTACTTTCATGAAACTTGTATTTTGCAACATTTTCACACATCGACTTTGTCAACAAATCTATAGTTTTATTTTATTTTTGTAAGGACCTTGTTTCTGTTTGAAATATTGAAAAATCTCCCTCTTTTACAAAATAAGCTGTGTGAGTACAGAATTTGTTTTTACATTCAATATTTTCCCGTAAAACATGTCATTGGATGCTTTCATATAATAAATTTATTCTGTTTATTTTTTCAAAGCATTTGATACTGCTTCATTGGTTAATATTTTGGAAAAATAAAGATTTTTGAAATTTCAAAAGTTGATATATTACTCTGATTTTTTAGTTGTCTCAACTCTTACTCCATGGTGTGCAGGACTTAGCAGGATTTGTCTTAATCTGACGATCTCCTGAACATGATTGGTTAGAAGGTGAATTATAACAAGACAAAGTAAATGATACCCCATTTGTGAAAATATTGACCAGTTTTCTTAATTTATAATATAAATGATAGTGCCTTAAATATATTTCTGTTCAAAATAGATAGAACCTAAACATTTTCTTCACACCTATCTACAAAAATAGACAGAGTTCTGTATATATCTTAATGGAAATAAAAATAGAAATTGTCACCTCTATTCAGAAATAGGAATGTGTTCTGCATTAAGGGCATCAATCGTAAATTATTTTTAGATATTTATACAAATTAGAAATTGTATCAAAAGGCAGAAATATAAAAAGATGCCAATTGTATCTTAAGGGGGTTCGCTACTCTATTTGAAAATTAATAGGATTTCAATTAAGCACGATTTTATGTTAGAAAATTAGAGAAGAAATAATTTAAGTGAAAAAAAATGATAGGTTGATGATCTAGTTTTCGAGAAACGGAACTCCTCTGATTTTTCATAGGATTAACATTAACTAGGTTTAACCATGAATGAATGTGTCAGAATAAATAGAATCAAATGAAATTTTTACAGAATGCTCACAACGATGTATAAAACGAAATTATGGAAAAAAATAAGGGGGTCAATGGGCAAAATATTATAATACTTTTAAATGGATAAAACCCGAAGATTCCGAAAATCTGACAAAGATCCCAAAACATGAGGAGCGAACCTCCTTAACAACCGAAATGAGCCCAATAAAATGGAAATGCAAACGCGAACAGCCAACAAAGGTCATGTCTACAACAACAGAAACAAAATGTGGCAAAAAATGGCAAACTGCAGTCATTTGACTTCTGAAGATTTAACATTTGTATGCAATATTTGAACATTTATACAATATCTAAAACAAAGCCAAATATTTCAGAACTGATTGTATACAAATTAGCAGTATCCTGTATATATATATTTCAACAGTTAAAGGACACAAATGCACATCATTATATGTGTGTTAGGCAGATATCTTTGATACTTGCATTATCAAAAATTGAAAACTTATATCAAAGAAAATTCGTCTACATCATTTATTATTCTTTCCCTGGCAAATTTCATTTTCAGTTACAAAGAAAATTATCAATTGAATGATATATCTACAGATACATCTTTTATAGACTAACATCTCGAAATTGACGAAAATTGTCATCTCAGTACAAAAATTTACGACAAAGGGGACGATTTTAATTTCAAACTTATCCATTTCCCTAACATGGAGAGTAATATTGCTTACGAAGTGTATATTTCTCAGCTGATTCATTACGCGAGAACTACCACAAATTATACAGACTTTCTCATTAGACATAGTTATCTTCGTGACCGCCTTATTAATCAAGGCTTCAAAAAATTCCGTCTCATGCGATCATCAAAAAAGTTTTATACACGATATCAGTCCCTTGTGGAAAAATTTGAAGTTTCGGTCCTAACTCTCGGATTCAAGATTCTTTCTTTACTTAATACTGGGATGATCATTTCTTTTAACTATCTACGACCTTTCAATGGCAATTGCTGTTGAGTTGCTACCGGACACTACCGCAATGGAAGGGGAGTTTTGGCTAGTCATAAAACAGGTTAAACGTAATATTTCTTTTGAAATAGAAAAAAGAAGGATATGTGTCAAAAGCTGCATTGCGGTCGACAATTTTTGCAGGTGATTACCATCTAATTTGTCTTTATGTCCCACGGACTTCGGCACTTGACCACTCTGTTCGGTAATTTTGTTATTACTCCCATTAAGAACATCGTCAATAATCAGATGTAACATGTGGCTATAGAAAAATACAAACGTGTCAGGTTCCTGGGATAATTAATGCATATCATTACCGGTTTTGACTTTATCCTAGATTGTTGCTGTTAACAGGACAAGACATGCCTACCCTTCCGGAGCACCCGATGGCACTCACAGTTTTATGGAAGTTCACACTGTAAGTTTCTGTGTTTTTATTTCTGCGCTTATATAACGGCTTGTGTATTAAACGATGAACACGAGTCACGACGAAAAATCTTAGAATATCGGGCTCATATAATTTGACCCTAGGGTGTCTGATGTTTTTATGCTTCCTCAGTTGTGTTTAATTGTCTTTGAGCTAATCCTTTGTACTAATTCCCAATGAATTATACAGTTTATCTTGATACCTCCTTTTATTTATTTCCGGCATATACGGATAGATTCATCTTTCTTGGTACCAAAGTATTAGTACATGTATAGGGAGATGTCGTTTAATTTGGACAGTCAAATAAAGAAACCTACATTAATACTAAGTTTTTTAATAACACTTGGAACAAAGTCGAAAATCTATTTTACAATATATAGCTTGATGTTAATTCTTTTGTTTTTTGTCAGAAAAAAACATGTCTTTATTTTGTCTTGACTAAGGGTATAGAACTGATGTTCCTATACAAAAGTAGATCATTATATTGCAATAGTAAAAAAGAAGTAATTGAGACACTATTCGTAAAGAATTGACCCTTCTTCCTAATTTCTAATACAAAGTCAAAGTATAGTGCTTTGATATACATTTTTTTGCTGAAAAAAGATGGCACCTGCATTTTCTTCACACCTACCTACAGAAATAGACAGTGATTTGTACGGAAGCGTATTCATGCAACATGAAGAAAAAAAATCTCATAATTATGAGATGATATCTAAAAATTATGAGATATGAGTTGTCAAAATTATGAGATAATTATCTCATAATTACGAGATATTATCTCATAATTATGAGATGATATTTCATAATTATGAGATAATATTTCATAATTATGAGATAATTATCTCATAATTACGAGATAATATCTCATAATTATAAGATCTTATCTCATAATTATGAGATATTATCTCATAATTATGAGTAAATAAGTCATATTTATGAGATAATTATTTCACAATTTTGATATAATTATCTCATAATTATAAGACAATTATCTCAAAATTATGAGATGTTATCTCATAATTATGAGATAATATCTCATAATTATGAGATAATATCTCATAATTATGAAAAAATATCTCATAATTTTGAGATACTATCGCATAATTATGAAATAGTATCTCATAATTATGAGATAAGATCTCATAATTATGAGATAATATCTCATTATTATGAGATAATATCTCATTATTATGAAATAGTATCTCATAATTCTGAGATAATATCTCAATTTTATGAAATAGTATCTCATAATTATGAGATAATATCTCATTATAATGAAATTGTATCTCATAATTATGAGATAATTATCTCGTAATTATGACATAATTATCTCGTAATTATGACATAATTATCTCGTAATTATGACTTATTATCTCATAATTATGAGATACTATTTCATAATTATAAAATAATATCTCATAATTATGAGATAATTATCTCATAATTTTGAGATATTATCTCATAATTATGAGATATTATCTCATAATTATGAGATATTTTTTTCTTCATGTGGCATCAATACGCTTCTGTAGATTTGTATATATCCAAATGGAAATAAAAATAGAAATTGTCACCTCTGTTCAGAAAAAAGTGCTGTAATCTGTATTAAAGGCATTAATAAAAATTAGTGTTAGATATTTATACAAATAAGAAATTATATCAAAAGGCAAAAAATGAATAATAAGCAAACTGAACACGATTAAAAGGACACGGAACGCCACCAGCGACCAAAGACCAAGTCTAAAACCGAAGCACGATATAGAACATGGGAGGTTGACTTCTGTAGATTTTTACTTCTTATTACTTCCTATTGTATATACAAAATGCAACCATTACAGTAAGTTGTATTAGACCCGACAGAAAACAAATCAATTGTGTAGTTTTTATAACATAAAGGATTGAATGGATATGGGGTAACTGCACAAGAGACAAAGTCTCTATACAAATATAGGGTAACACCAAGTAATGGAACAACGCTTCTGTTGTTGATCTTCATCTTGAAGTCACCATGAGACCCTCAACAATGATCTTTAATTTGCTAATATACCTCACAGTAAGTTCAAGACGGCTCATAGAACGGTTTCATTGCAAGGTGTCGGACACCACTACATCGATGCTGATTTTACTCGTGGATACATACTCATCAACAAACACGAAACAAACAAGGAAAGTGTTCTTACAACCGCTGTAATCTGTTGCGCGAAAAATGACATGTCTATATTGCCGAAGCGACGACGTTAAGAACACTAACATCCAGCAAAGCAAATACTTAAAAAGCAGATAAATCTTTGTTTTGTGTTCCTCTATACGATATATTTTTCTTCTTTTTTCAGTTCTTGACCGTGCTGACGTATTGAACGTGAAAGGTATATTATTTTAATTTTTTACATATTATATTATATGCAATGTTACGTTTCATACCCAACATAGGGAAACAACTTACTATTTTATAATGACTTCATTTAGCAAACGGAATTGCTAATGAGTGTATAAATAGAAACTCTAAAAATTGTGTTTCGATCTTACACAAACCAAAATACAATTTTGTGTTGAAATCATTTAAGCTTATGTTACGAATATGTTTGAGCATTGTTTAGATTTTACATATGCATAATCTTTTATTATGCTTTTTATTTGTTATTTTTTTCTTTGATTTAGCTTCAGTTGGAGAAGTTTATACTGAAGGATGTCTGCAGTCAAATCCAAAAAGTCTGTATATAAATAAAAAAATACCGAAGATAATGCAAATTTATGTTATGGCACGCCAAAGTATAAACTAAAGTAGGGAAACCGAGTTTTTCCAGTGAAACCCGGTTTTCCCTTGAGTAAACTAGGGTTTCAAAGGCTAAACCCGAGTTTCAGCATAAACACCTAGGTTTCGGTATCGGTTTCTCAGAGGGAAACGTAGGTTTCAGTGGCAAAAAAAAGGTTTTAAAGACATAAACCCGAGTTTCCCCGTCTAAATGTAGGCTTCCCTTTATAAATACATGCAACGCTAGCTGTCTACGAGTTTCCAAAAGTAAGCCCTATTTCCAAGGGGAAACCTAGGTTTCGGTTGCGAAAACTAGGTTTCTCAGAGGGAAACCTATAGGTCCTTCGGGCTTATACAGTCCCTTAGCTGAGTTTTGGGAATTGTCGTATGAAAAAAAGCTTCATTGAACTTTCTTTCAAGTTGCCTAATTGTCATGTTATATAAACATGAAGGCTTTAGTTTTGTGGCGCTCTTGTTCGATTTCGTTTATTTGTTTTGTCTTTGTTATGCTGTCTCAAATTGTGTTAGATATGGATTTCGGTGCTTTTGGATTTTTGATTTTGGAACTTCCCTTAACTCATTTTTGCTTCGGTATTCGTTTGACGATGTATATTCTACCTAGTCTTAATTTTGTAGACACTTATAAGCAGTCAACTTCGGAATGGGCTTTCCAATGTTTTGATTGAAAAATAGTATTGCTCAAATTTTGTAGTGAAAATTTGATTTCGATATTAAATTTGAAAGAAGATCCTAAAACGTCTTAGAAACAAACTGTGTTCATAAAGAAAATCGATGCTAAGTTTGTTGCATTGTTCCCTTTATACGACACTATTGTAGCCGAATATAGATTTGGTATCTGTTTTCATGACTTTGCAAGCAATATCCTGGGCGTTTACCACGACCTTTTTTATAAGAATATTATATACTGAGTTGAAACTTAAGCAAATAAATGTATGGTATTAACGCAAACGCCATTGGGTTTACTTCAGAATGACTAACATTTCATAGTATTTCAACCTAATAAGATTTTTTGGGGAGAAAAAATTAAATATTTTAGTAAATAAAAATAAAGAATAGTTACGGTGGCTAAATTTGAGGGGCTGGAAAGGGTAGATCGGGGAAAAGGAGAATGTATGAGGGATACAGGGGGAAAGGAGCAATAGAAAGGAGTATAACACCCACCTGTCCGACATCTCAAATATATTAGATGATCAGTCGTAAAAAAAGTAAGTGAGAACCGAACCGTCAATCCAATGACAATTACAACATCGGAAAAAACAAAGAAACAGAGACACAACATGAGTACGGCACAGAAAAGAAAAATGAAGACACACACACTCAAAGATGAACAACACGGTCTCAATAAAAAAACCATGGGTGAGATCAGTTGCACCGGTGGCCTAAACATCACACAGCTTTTTTTCTTTGTAGAAAGAATATTTATGAGCATGTTAATTTTTCTTAGGAAATCTCCAGTTGATGAGATCTCTACCATAAGAATGAATAAGAATGAGTGACACTCGCATGATTTTTTTTCAAAATTTATATTTATCTGTAAATAATGTTGAGATAGTGGTATACATGTACATTTATTACACAAGACTTCTGTAAACATATCTTTTGACTGTACAGATTCATTTTTTTTTTATTATGGCTAATCAATACATAATGTCAAATTCTATCTGTTCTAAACCATTGACCCTATCACATAAAACAGACTTTTAGTTTTTTCCGCTCAAAATTGTTGGAGTCTTGCTATTTATCGAAATAAATTATCACCTATGTACATAAAAGGCATGTGTTAATACCAAAGTAACAAACGAAGTCTGAATTCAAAGTTGAACATCCTTACACCCACCAGGAAAATGTTCACAAAACAATTTTCTTTTTAACACAACTTGAAACTATTTAAGATAAATACTAAAACTAAGCAGTAACGTGTCATTACAGCCAAATACAAAATCAAACTTGAAAAAATAACAGAATTTGAGTTCTACAGACCTTTCAGTCAGTCTGAAAAAAATTTATATGGCTATGTTTGTGTCGAAATCTGGAAATCTTGCACTTCCGTTTTTGACCTGGCAATCACGTGAAAGCGAAGTATCTTAGTAGTATTTGTGTTTGTTTTCAACATCATTGACATACATTATAACTGTTCTTTTTGCATGAGTATCTAGTGATATAAAACAGTTACCTGCATATAAAACAGGAATTAATTTGAGGAGAGATGCTTACTGTACCGGTGCAACTGATCTCACCCATGTATTTTTATTGGGCCCGTATTGTTCATTTGTGTGTGTGTGTGTGTGCGTGTCTTAATTTTTCTTTTCTGTGCCGTACTCATGTTGTGTCTCTATTTCCTTGTTGTTTCCGATGTTACCATTGCCCTAGGATTTTTCGTTTTCGATGACGGTTCGGTTCTCACTTAACTTGAAATGCATTGTGTTCTATAAAAGAACAGAAAGTAAGTGTTATCATGATATTTATTATCAGTGACGATACTAGGTGCATGATTTAATGAAATAGTTTATATTTACCTAGTGTTTCCACCTTCCAACTGAATAACACTCACTCACGAAGTGACAACTTATAATATAGATAAAAAACAATCATATATCATTCAGTAAATAAGGTCCAATTCTATCAATTCTAAATCATTGATCCTATCATATAAAAACAGACGACGAGTTAGACTTTGAATTGACTCTGCTCAAAGCAGCAAAACAGTTGGTACCTGAAGTTTTTATTAACAATCTAGTGTATGTGCAGGAGGCATTTGTTATTTATTCAAATAAAAGTAGAAATTAACATTAATACCTCTGTTCAGAAATGCATATGAAAAAGACAGGAAATGGGATAAATGTCAAGGAGACAACATCCCATTTTAGGTTAGAACGACCCCAAACAAAGCACCTAGGAGTCACCGTACGGTCTTCAACACAGTGAAGAACCTCACACCTTATAGCATGCCCTAAATGACGTCAAAAGGATAAAAAAAAATGAATGTATCAATGGAAACAAACCACATCCAATAACCCGAACATTAAGACACTAAAATGTTATTAGAAGACAAGGACAAGCCATTGACCAACAAATTTTGGACTTAGGACAGATGAAAATTTGCGGTGGGGTTAAACTCGTTTTCTTGGATCCACACCCCCTTATGTGTTGATATCAAAATAACAAATCGAAGTTTGTGTCTGAATTCTTACAACAACCTCGAGGATGGTTGCAAAGCACTTGTTTAATAACGAAAGTGAAAACCATTTGAAGTCCAGATAAATACTAAAAATATAAACCAAAAATTTGTGAATTTGAGTTCTATAGATCTCTTCAGTCTGAAAAACATTCATATCAAAAAGGTTTGTATCCAAATCTGGAAATCTGCCATTACCATTAATTAAATAAAAACTCATTTTCTTGCCCCCCCCCCCCCCCCCCNAAAAAAAATTGTTGTGACTAGCGTCATCAAAATCTAGAAGTTTACTCAGTATTTCCGACCTTTTTGGGATTCACTATGATTTTCCTCTTAATATTATGTATCAGCTAGTTTCAGTTCACACAGGAACGATGTTTAATGACATCTAAAAATCTTTGATCGTGCCATTTCTATGACAGTAAGTGAGAACCGAACCGTCAGTCTGAAAACGAACAAACCAGGGACAACGACAACATCACAAACATCATCAGAGAATAACTTAAAACGTGACTGTAGAAAATGTTGTAAAGCTAGTTTTACGTTCTCATGTTCTTATGCTATAATATCTTAGAAAAGCCTTTTCCAATATTGTTTTATTGAATACATCTCATTTTGAAACAACTTATCAAATTTTATTCAAAGTATAGCTATTATCTTTTGTAATAAGTGGCATTATTGTTTAGGCCGAGGGGAGAACATAAATAACAGTTCATCTACAATTTATCAGCGCCTACCTACTCCCACGACGTTATGTTTTGCTCCAGCAAACTAAGTAATTGATATTGAACATTTACTGCACTAGATAAATGTCATGTTCGGAAATGCAGTTCTCCCACTTCGGACAAGGAAGTCTATTGATTTTTTCCTGTCTTACACAGGCCGTCCTTTATTATTTCCCACATGCATGTATATAATGAGGAATAATGTGTAAGTATAACAAATAAAATTTGAATGAAAGTAGCTTTAAGTCCAAAACCTTTGCAGTGACAAAAGTTCAGCGTAAATGTATTATGACTTTGAGTAAATTGAGTAATTTAAGATGCCTATTATTTGATCGGAAAGTGGAAAGAAATTGAATATCTTTGGAATTATGAGACACAAATTCTCACACAAGCTTGGCCATTATTTCACTGTCTCTTCAAGGTACTTGCATGGAAAAGTACCTCTAGGTATTTTTACTCATACCCAAAAGCAGTAACAAATTACGTTTTTAATCTCATCTTGTTAATGTTTTCTTAGAGAACTCATTGCAACTTAATATAGAGATTATGCTGTTGTTCCCGTGAGATACAGGGCTTTTACTGTGGCTTATACTTATATTTAAACATGATAGCAAGTCTAAGAATTAATGGCGATAATCCATAGGTGATTTGTTTCACAGACATGAAGCTATGAGATATTATCAGATGACGACAGATCTTTCCCTTTAGAAGATAAGTTTTAGACCGGATTTGATTTCAATATATACAGAGTTGATAATTGCAACACAACACGGCGGGTATCTTATAAGAAGCAGGAGATGCTTACCGGTGCACCTGATCTCTCCCATGTTTTTATTGGGTCCGTGTTGTTCATTTGTATGTGTGTCTTCATTTTTCTCCAGTAACTCAAGTGATGTCCTTATTTCTTGTGTTTCCGATGTTGCTGTTGTCCCTGGCTTTGTTCGTTTTTTGACTGACGGTTCGGTTTCACTTATTTTAAATCTAAAGAATAGGCGTGCTTTTCTATTTTGTGATGAAATATAACCTGAAGAGCAGATTGGTTACCATTTACATTAGGCAATTGACACTCACAACGGTATGGTTTCAAAAATAAGCATAAGATATACAAAAAAGGTTCCCTAACATCTTACAAGATACAAACATACAATAATGAAATGAAACAAAAGTAACTAAGTGTAAACCATTCTACAAGCTTCACCATTCAAAAAAGTCTGCAAACAAGAACACTTTCTACACTTATTATAATCACTGATATTACAGCAGTCTAAATCATGCATACAACTGTCACAAAACAACATTTAACAATAAGAACATTCATACTTAACTTCAAGATAAAGAACAACAATAAAAGCGTTGCTTGTTTTGACCATACATGTATTTTTGTCGAGATCTTGTTTTATGCGCATTCACTCCATTCCCCTTCATTGGTTATTTAAGTGTTCATAAAATAAACACATTTCACACTTCCCTTGGAAACTAACCGCGCGCCACTTTGAGCTGATCCCTTTCTTTCCTCGCATGAGGCCAAGTTTTACAAGGGCTAACACAGAAAAAACACTTACTGAGTCCTTTGATTTCAGCTTCCGCTACAAAAACGATGTACTCTCTCTTTTAAGTCTCCAAAATTCAAAGAATATTTACACCAGATCTATCCCAATGAGCTTGAAATTAAAGAGACTACTGATACTCCTACTTCAGCTTCGTACTGAGATCTTTTTATATACATTGACGAAGATGGGCGTTTGAAGTCTAAGCTATATGACAATCGTGATGATTTTAACTTTCCAATTGTGAACTGTCCCTTTCTGAACAGTAATATACCTACCTCTCCAGCTTTCACAGTTGATTCGTTACTGTCGAGCATGTAGTTTATACAGTGATTTTTTTAATAGAGCAAAAACACTGTCCCAAAAGCTGCTTAGTCAGGGATTTGTTCAGCCTTTGTTACTTTCCTTCCTTCAGAAATTCTATGGCCATCACCATGACATCATTGGAAGATATGACGTGTATGCGCCCAAAATGAAAACGGACATTTTCAGCTAGATTTCACGTCTTCACGGATTTGACATAACCGGATTTGACTCAACTCTGGATTGACTCACTGATAATGTGACGGGTGCCTTCGGTATTTTACTACCGTTGTTTTCTACTGTAACCAAAATTCTTCAGCAGTCAAATAGAGCATTCAAATGTCACAAATAACATTCAACTATTAGAACCTTCATGCTTAACCGCTCATTAAAATAATCAGTTAAAACTATACACAACAAAGTTAAACCTTGATAATAAAGCGAACAAAAAATCAAATGTCAAAAACATATACTAAAGAAGAGTGTGTTTTGTGAAACATTTATGCCTTGAAGTAGAAGTTAAGAAGAAACCTTAAGCATAAGTAATAAATTATGAGCTTCTCAGAAATTCTCTTTTTAATTGAAAAGTTAAACCACAATAAATGAAACTGCATGTGAGATACAAAACGCTTTTCACTTGCCATCCAATGTCAAAACTTTCTTTATGAAGAAACTTTTTGCTGAGTGATATCAAAGATCCCTTTTCTGTAGATATCAAGAAACATTTTCTCGTAGATGCGTTTATAGTATCTATATTCAAAATAAACGTTAAACAAAGGAAAAGATCATGTCGCAATTAAATTTATTGCTCCAGACAATATCACACTATTGAATTGCAGTGTTTTTACTAGAATTTTTTGCTTCTGTATTTGATTACAGCACTTGTTAAAAACAAAAGTATTTAAAAGAGATGATAACATTGTCACATGAATTGTGTTTCGATATTAACTGTTCTCACACAAGATAATTCGGTTAAATACTTTTTAGTTTCTGTATAATCTGATGCTTTTATTACCTCGTTTCAAAAATATATCAACTACAAATGAAGTAAAACTGTCATTGAATCAAAATACTCATGTCAAATGTTCTATTGTGGCATTACCAGTAATCTACGTTATTATATTGTGGCATTACCAGTAATCTACGTTATTATATTGTGGCATTACCAGTAATCTACGTTATAATATTGTGGCATTACCAGTAATCTACGTTATTATATTGTGGCATTACCAGTAATCTACGTTATTCCGGATTTAGCATCATGCTATTTAGATTTCATTGTACATTGTTTTCTCAGTGGGATACTTTAATTTCCAATATAAAACATTTAATTGCAATAATCATTTTCTATTTTTGAACATAAATCTATATTTGAAAGCTCAATAAAATGTTTGTAAAATTTCGAAATGTATTAGTATGTCTTTGCTATGCTTCCAGGCAGTTAAAATCGGGTTGTTCGTGGGCTCGAATGGGAATTCGGAAATTTTATTATCTCGACAAGAAAAAAAGCCACCTCCATTTCTTCCAGTGTGAACCATTATGAAAACCAGTCAAATTTGCATCATGTTTTTTGTAAACATTTTCTGATACTGCACACGAATAGTGTGTATTCGAGTTTAGGTCAGGAGTAATCGGTTTCCTTTCAAAAGGCTTAAACTCTTTAGCCTATATACATGTTTCTATACAAGTTATGTTAGTCACTTTCAAGTAGTCTTACCCATTGCCATAGCATTCAAACTTTTGAATTTTCTACACTTTATACAACCCTGCCGCACAATAAACTGAAAACAGTAATTGCAGAGTTAATGCATCAATGTTTCTGCACAAAAAATGGCGAACGCAGATACACCTATTTAGTTATAGGGAAAGACAAGACATATTTTATTAAGAACCACACTGATTCAAATAAGAAGTACACTGAGACTGACTTAATCAAAATGTTAGAATTTTTGATCGACAATATTTTTGTCGAATTTGGAGGTCGTGTTTTCCAACAGAAATAGGGATTCCTATGGGAACAAACTGTGTGCCTCTTTTAGCTGACCTTTTCCTTTACTCGTGCGAGGCCAAGTTTTTACAAGGGCTTATTCAAAGAAAACAAAAACATTTAGCCCAGTTCTTTAATTTCAGCTTCCGCTACATAGACGATGTACTTTCTCTTAACAATCCTAAATTTAGAAGTATTTACATCAGATCTATCCAAATGAGCTTGAAATTAAAGAAACAACTGAAACACCTACTTCAACTTCGTACCTAGATCTTTTATTGTCTATTGACGAAGATGGACGTGTGAAATCTAAGCTATATGACAAGCGTGATGATTTTAACTTCCCCATTGTGAACTTTCCCTTTCTTAGCAGCAATATGCCTACCTCTCCAGCCTATGGAGTGTACATTTCACAGTTGATTCGTTACTGTCGAGCATGTAGTTTGTACAGTGATTTTTTGAACAGAGCAAAAACACTGTCCCAAAAGCTGCTTCGTCAGGGATTTGTTCAACCTTTGTTAATTTCATCCCTCAAGAAATTCTATGGCCGTCACCATAGCATCATTGAAAGATATGACGTGTCAGTATCCCAAATGAAAGTGGACATTTTCAGCTAGATTCACGTCTTCCCGGATTTGACTACCGACTTTGACATTTTTCCGGATTGAATCACTCAGTGTGACGGGTGCTGTTAACAGAGCAGGACATGCTTATACCCTCCCGGAGCACCTGATGTCACTCTAAGTTTCACTGGAGTTCACACTGTGATTGCCTTTGTTCTGAATGTTGTGATTTCTGTTTCTGTGCTTTGTGTCTGTCTGGCGTCGTTGTTTTTGTTTCTAGCGTCATTGTTTTCTGTGTTCTCGTTTTTGCCCTGTCTTTTGACTTCGATTTTTGTGGATTTCACTCCTTTGTTCCTTCGGTATTCTACTGCCGTTGTTTCAAGATTGTCAAATGAGAGATCAAAATGATATTTAAAGTATATATACAAAACTAGCAGAAAAAAGCTCCATTTTTTTTCTTGCAATATTGTCATTTGACAGAATAAAAATAACATAAAATCAAAGATCGGAACAACTTCAAAAAGAATAAGTATATATATTATGTTCTAAATATTTTTTTCATTTTTAAAAACTTTTTTTGACAGTTCAATCAAACATTCCAGAGAGTGTCAAGTGTCCACAATATCATGATATAAATCTTCATACTCAATCAGAACAGAGAGTTTCTTTAAGCGAACTAACTAGAGTGCATTTTGTGTTTGCAAAACCACAAATTATGAATAAGATAAGCCAAATAAAGACGCGACACCTTCATCTTAAGATTGATTCTGTATTTAGAATATAAGGAGATAACAAGTTCTATAAATGGGTAGTTTTTACATACAAATTTAGAAATTTGTGAATGCATACAGATAAGACTTTGATAAATTACTGTTATTGTTTCTATACCATTATTCGACTTTTTTTAGGTCTTGTGTTAAATGTATTTATAGTTTCAGATCCCTTTTTCTACTACATATCCCTAGTAAGATTGCAATTTGTTTAAAGTTGTATTGAAAAGTTTTCTTTGGACATCAGCAGTTTTAACTATCAAGCTATCACTAAACTGAAAACAATATAAACAATCTATATATTGAACGTTATTATATGATTTGCATTCAAAGACTTATATCTTTTTGATTGTCAGAAAAGTCTTTCTCAAAAAACGGAAAACACAAAACTGACTTTTGAAGTTCATCTTGAGCCCCATATGCAAGTGAAGCAGTAAATGTTGATTAGTCAGTTTCTTTGTCTTACCCTCTTTGTGGTGTTCTTGCTATATTTGCCTCTGATTTTCATCTACACGGATGAGACATAAGTTGTCGAAATGCGTATATGCAGAAAAAAAAACCAGAAACTGTGGTATTTTGTTATTTAAAGCTTTATTCTTTATGTCGATTCTATCAAAGTAATGTATAAGCAATATCTTCGATTTTGATTTTGAATATACTTGATTTATGTTTACCAATGTAAATGATATATGTTAATGGATGGTCTTATACTACAGACAAGCATATCTTTAAATGTAATCTGAGGATATATATCCTACACAAATTTTAATTATAACCAACTTGCTTATAACTATGGAAAAATATATCCAAATTCTCATTAACGGGAATCATACCACTAACACCGTACACCTGTCTTTTGGTGCCTACTCAAACTATCCCGAAATGGCCATTTTTACTGATAATCTGATTTTTTTGGTGCCATTTTATAATTTTTAGAAGCGTTCACCTTTATTCTCCGGTAGGAACAAGTCTTATGTCATTCTTAAATTGATTCGAACATCATTTGGTGTAAAATAATCTATATCGATGTACAAATGATCTGTTTCAAAGATTGTTTTGGGTTTAACCAAAGCTGAACACCTCCAGCAATGATGATTTATATAATTATCAATATATATACGAATGCATCATTATAATTAATTAAAACAAGACCCGATTCCACATCTATATTTCTATATCATCTCATGTACAGCGGAGGAAAAATCTTGCTCTTGTCATCGGAGGTAGTATTACACCAAAATAAAAAGAGGCACATTTGGGAATGGACAGTAATGTTACGGCTCTTTCTTTCTGGTAACTTCTTTCTATTCAGCGAATTGTAGACATGCCGTATATAATTGAAAACTGTAATGATATATTTCTGTCTGCTTGATGTACAATATGGTTTTTGGCAAATCGTCATGCGAGTTCGAGTTGGATTGCATCGGCAGTTAATTCGAAAATTCGAAATAATAGAAGAATTTCAAAATTTATTGAAAGTTTTAGGGGTTTTGGTAACGGTAGAACAAGTATTTATAAATGAAGAACTTACTAGCCGAGTACTCATTCTCGTCAGGAATTTAACCTCGCAACTCTCCAATTCTTCAGAATTTTTTTTGTTTTGATATTTTTGCAGAAGTATAAGTTCCTGGTGAAGTAACGATGTACTATAATTTCAAACATTGAATACAATTTTAACAAACCATATTAAGTAAACAGAAAGGATATGCATGACGAAGATTTGGTACCTTATGATATACTGTATACTAGGCCAGTGCAACTAAAACGAAAATGATTTCGTCTTCCATCGATCCCAATTTCTTGTCTATTAAAATTTGTTTATTCATTGATTCTACATTTTGTTTCCGATCCTGCTGGATAGAATGATTGCTGCTGTATATATTGTCTGAATGTTGTATTGTTTGATACATTTTGGTGCCATTTTTATAATTTTTTTTCTGTTTTTGTTGATTTGAGGTTCAACGTATGTGAATTTGATGATATTTTCGCATTTCATTTAATGAGGTATTGTAGAGTATTGGCTATATAACATGTGTAACAAATTGCTTCTTTTAAACGTCTGCGGTTCGGTTCGGCATTTTCCTTCTTATTTTAGCTTTCGTCACTATGACATCGTTGATAATGTATGGTGTGGGTGGAACTAACCACTGTTTGGATGATGTTTACATGTGTGGGTGTTCCCCATTCCACTATCCTTCTTATTATCATGGCAAGAATAATTTTGTATGTCTGTGCCACTTTTTGATTTGTCTGCACTGACTAGATAAAGTCTACTTCATAATCTTGGTTTAATTTCCTTTGGGCCTCTCATAAAGTCAGGTTTTAGAGACATATTTCCTGAATTGTAGTGAACCATCTTTTATTTTCTGTTTTCATTATGTTTGAATTCAGCGCTTGCTTCAGGAAAGAAAACATTAATCCGAAGGGGTGCGAGAAACTTGGGATAAATTCCTTAACATGATTTGTTTTTCCCTGGCTATAAAATTCTCCAATACGAACATGTTTTGTATTTGCTTAGTGTTTGAATGCAATGTGATTTGTAGTGTCTTCATTTGCTTAACTTTGTATAATATAGAAAAAAATAACAAAAAGAAAAATATTGTGGCATCATTGTTTTCTCTTTTGATGTCTCCATTAGTTATGTCCAAATTGTTATGTCCAAATTGTAATGCCAATGTATTGCCATTTTCTGTCGATCTATTGTATTCTTGTTCACATTCGAAGTCGGGCAGATTATTTTATCTTTCAACGTTATAGTCTCAGTCTGTTCTATCATTTGCAAACTATGTTTGAATTAGCATACAGCAGAGTTCTTTATGTATTGTACTCTTGTTTTGGTGGGGTTGTAGGATTGCGTTATGAAGATGTACTATTGCAGGACCTCCTGAAAATATAGTAAGACCTTATTCCACTGGCATTTACATTTTGTGCAATTTTTAACTTATTAAATGTATTATTAGAATTTCTGCTTGTAATTTTTTTTTTTTGCCAATTAAGAGTAGGAAGATAAAGGTCGATGTAGGTGTACCTTTCACTTTTTGTGAGGGTTTATCTAACCGCTGGATGATTTGTATGTGTGGGTGCTTATAGTCTTATCAATTTACTCCTTTAATATATCATTTTTGACCTAGTGGCGAATTTTGCAATTGCAAATAACTATTGTAGCTTATAATTTCTTTAATTTTCAACAAAATAAAATTTAGAACATAAAATATCATATATCTTTCATCAAACTTCAGTCATTCAATTACAGTTCTTGTTTCTGGCAACGTATGATTAATGACACTATAATGTCCAATCTAATAATCAAGTTCTAAATACTTGCAAATTCATATGAAATCCAATTCAAAGAACTGATGCAATGTTATGGCACAATTTCACAAATATTTCTACAGTCCGCACGTAATTCCTAACTAATGTTCAGTCTTTAATCCTAATTATGACGATGATTGAACAGGCGATTGATCTTTGTGTTAACCATTTGCACTTTAAATCGTGGAATTTACAACGTCAACACAACGTGTTTACTCCGTCAATGGGTATTGATCGGACGTCTCCTTGATTGCAACCAGCTGCAACAGTTGTTTTTGAAGTACGGGGTCAACATCCCATTCCGTTCTCCTCTCCAGGTATGTGCTCTGAATCCAGTGTTATTCTACAGTGCACAGTCAACTGGTAAAGATGATTTCTTTCAAACTTCCAGGTTTTGGCTTCCTGAACAAAGAAGTGTATATTTTAGCATGTCGTTCATTGCCCTATTTTCATTTATTAAGTTTTTAGGTCATTGTTCACTAGTTCATAAGTATTAAATTGATCTATGAGAAAATGACATATTAAATACATACGATTTGCATTAATGTAATCAGAATTGTTTACATGTTCTTTTCAATTTGTTAAAACTTTGGTACTTTTTTATATCTTTTCATTACTGTTTTCAAATAAGTATTTTAACTACCTGGAATATCAATCCTCTTATCAGTAACTGTGGGTCACTCAGGTAAGTCAATGACAGGTGCTTGGTTAGCCAGAATGGAGTAGTAATTGTTGATGAAATCATCCGTACTGTTGTCAGCTTTGACATTCTTAATCAGGATACAACCAATATCGTCACATTTTACACCAGTAAACATGTTTTCCAACTTTTTAAACGTCTTAACCTGCAAAAACAATAACGGAAAACTGATAAGTACATGCTGGCCTTGATGACAAAGCAAAATACATTGTTTACTCTATAGGTAAAATAATGTTTTCTCTGAATTATATATGTACTGAGTATTACATCCTTGTTTGCAACTTCCGTTATCTCGAAAAAAAATAATTACGGGATTTTCCCTTATTTTCATGAATATTAATTACGTGGAAAAGACATATAAATAAATATCTATATTTACCTTAATGACTTCAATGTCATTTTCCCAGCAGAAGGCCTCCACTAGTTTATGATGAATGTGGACAGTTACATCCTCAGATTGAGCAACCTCTGGTAATAAACATAATCCAACATCCTCTGGGGTACTGAAGATAAAAAATAAAAATCATTAATATCATAATCCATAATTCTCAGAAATCATTAATGTATAAAATCGATTTGTATTAGGAAATTGGAAAATTACATCGAAGCTGATTCAGTATCTATTCTTAGAAAAGCTTTGCTAATTTTCTGGGTAATTTGCCACGTCTATTTACAGGAAAAGTTTTCACAGAAAATCCCAAAACAATGTACAAGAAAAAAATAATAATTATAAGATTCGAGCTCTTTACGACCATTTCGACAATTTATGTCTCGCACATTTCACTACTTTATGGTTTGATATGAAAACTATGCATTTGGGAAAAGGTTGTGGTAAAATGCTGATAGAAAATAGGTAAACTTACTTCTGTAACATTTGGGCACATTCGTAAATGCCCACAACCAGTCTCCCTTCTTCTTGAGCTTTATTCAATACTGACTTCAAGGCGCAGCCAATGTTGTTTACATTTCTGAAAAACAAATATTTCATATTGTTTGTTATATTGTTCTATATATTGTTATTGATATATCTTAATTCAAAACACCAACAAGATTTCAATAACAAAATTGCATAAGCAAAAACAAACCATCGCCCTACATAGTTGCCCTCGTGGTGTCGTGTGATATCACGATTGCGTAAACAGACATAAAGAAACACGATGTAACTCGTCATCATGTGTTTGAACAAAGTGATTCTGACCACTTAGTGCAAAATTTCAACAGTATCGAGACAGAAATTAATTTTATAAGATCTTTATCTTATTTCAAGTAATTAATTTTAGTTAACAATTATTTTGAGTTTGCTGCTTTTTGCAAGTTTAAAGAGTCTACCATTTGTGCAAAATATACAGATGGTGTAATCTGTGAAAGTATTCAAGTACGTGTATTCAAGAGCTATTTACAGAAATGCATGTCTTAACAATTTGCATAAATATGGTGCATGACCTCTGCAAAACGCAATTTCTATGTTGCACTTGCATCGCATTCAATTGCATCAGACAAGACTGTCCGTGATCAGCCAGATTGTTGCGCTAGTGGCACAAGAACTTATACTTTAGCATGTGTATTTAACTAGTGAATGCACGATAAAATGTGTAAGTAGAACAAAGAAAGTTGCATATTTCAGAAATATGATTATTTAATAAAATATATTTACCTTTGTGATTCCATTATGATTGCAATATCCTCAGTAAAAGTCATCTTTAATATAAATCCAGACAAATTTAAGAATATATATATTCCAACAAGTATATGCTTTGAACAAAGAAATAATTTTACGTGTTATACTTTCGACAGTTTGTAAGTAATATGACAAACGTGGTTAACACGTTGTATATATATCTAGCCAGAAATAGGCGGAATAGACGATGGAAAACGCATTTTGATTGGCTAGAGCTACACAATAATGGCGATAGTGTAACCTTGAAATACTCGTACAAACAACGAATTCTGCAAAATTTTTCACATTTCAAAAATTTCATGAACGGAGTTTTGTTCCTTTTCACTTCAAAAACATTGTGTTTTTAAAAAATTTAATTTCCACGAGGAAATGCTTCATATTTTTGAAAAAGAAAATTATAAATGTTCAAATTCTCCTTACTGTGTTTGGTACGTTAACCTTACGTAGGTACAAAGTCATTACACATTCGTCGAAACACTGAACTAGAGTACTTAACGGTCTGTGGTTGTTTAGCTGTTGATATCGATCAAATTCAAAAGAAATTGACAATGTTATATAAGTTACATAAAAACAATTTATTTCTTCAGCAGTTATAAATTTAGTGCATTTCGCGGCAAAAACTATAAGGTAACGGGGTATATTTTTCCACTTGAACTATTTTCACAATTTAGCGGATGAGGATGGGTCGAGCCAGTTGGGTTAAATAATATTGACTTTTGCAGATCAGTCGAAGTGCATTTACGGTACATCATTAACATTCTGTCTGCACATTTTATGCAATTTCTAATATTTCCTTTAATGATGAGCACCTGCCGTCCTACACGGTCATTACCTCGACCAGGTAAGGGGTGACCGTCTCAATTGAGTTCATTTATTAGGACAATATCAAAAAAGATAGGAGAAAATGACCTAAATGGGAACAGTCATTACTCGGACATGTGTTTATTAACAACTAAGCACCTGTTGTGACAAACTCGGGTAGGTGACCGATCCATGAGGGTAAATACATTCGAAGCTATCACGATATTCTTTGTGCAAATGAGAATGAACGCTGGGGGGGAGGGGGACTTTCAAGAAAATAGAAGAAAAAATATTAATTTTATCATAATTCGTTTTTATAAGCAACTTCGTTAATGAATTGGTGCAATTTTTTTGCAGATTTGAGTACTTTACAATGAAGACATGATATTGATACAGGTGATCACAGGTAAACAGGATTCGCCAGAAAAACAAATCCTAACTTCCAGGAACAACACTTGACATAAGTAGTACTGCACGTCCGAGATAAAAAAAACAACAGATAAGTCTATCGAACAACTGTTTTCCGGTCAAAGTAGTGGGATGTGTAAACTTCATGTTATTGGAAACAAAGTCAACATTAAATAGGAAATAAGGTTGTTAATATTTACATATTATTTATGACCTAATCATGTTTCCGGTATTATCAAGGTATAATATATATTCGTGATTTCCCGAACTTGTACGCTTTCTGATAGTGTACCAGTTCAAAAGATGGTATATTCATGTGAATATCTCGGGGAATATCATACCCTAGTATATTAAACCGGAATTATAAGATTAATTATTTGGAATGTCCCCGTCATTAACTTTACTACACACATATGGCACTTGGTTGGCGAATCTTAAAAATGCAATTTGAAGATTACGAGTACTAGTAATTTGGATTTGCATTCTACCCACTGTCTCAACTATTACTATATTACTATAATTGTTTGAATATTTGTAAACTAATCAACATCATGTATCATAAATAGTATTTCAACATAGTTGTGGTTTAGAATCATGAGAAAGTTTACTTGGATTATCACATTTTTGAAATGACTAAGTTTGTAAAATCGATGAATGAACTTATTAGGGTTTACTCATTGTTAAACAAAAGACGAAAAATGTAGAAATAACTTGGATAATTTAACTACTTAACTTGCGTTGATATTCTTATAATATATGAACTACACCCTAAAAATGTTGGCTTGCACTTTTCGAGTTTAGTATTCATGAAAACAGTTGGATTAGATGTTTGCATCCCTGATACATATGCTATAGTTCATAAACCATAAAAAAGACCTGAATGAAAATTTGAGCTAGTTTTCATCGAGGAGGCATGTTCCAAAGGCATGCCTTTTCATTGAGTTTCAGCAACGTTGGCAATTTCCCGATTTTACCATTTATTTTTTGAAATACTGTACAAGTCTTATTTTTTAAGAATTTTTGCTGGAAAGGTATATACCAGTCTTGGGTGTTCCCCCACCGACAAAAGCTGCATGTGGTAGTTTTCCTGCTGAGTATTGATTATTTCGAGTGGGGTAGCCTACCTGTAAAACCTTTGCTTGTGGTATTTACAAGAAACATCTATACCTGTGACATTATTTACAGGGGATCCCTTATACTGAAAACAAAAGTGTTTGTATTTTTGCCAAATTAAAGTTCACCCAGTAAGACTTATGCTATCATACGGGTAGATATTCTCACCTGGGCGGCTTTGTTCGAAAGTTGTACTTTACTTTTAATAACGATCGATCAGCTGTTTACACTTCTGACATATTTTAAATTCCACGAATTCCCCATATTATTCTTAAATATATAACACCTTCAAAATGTGCTATAAAACAGCAAAACAAACGTTTAGCCTGATAATTAAGTTCGGTCTGTCCTGTCGTGGACATCTTTTCTTAGCATGTGGCTAAAATCACAACACTAAATATTTTGCAGTGCGGACTGTAAATTGTAATAGTTCAAGATATCCCCACCCCAAAAGGACGAATCGTTATTTTATATATATATCTGTAATTACATGTCATTTGTTGTTGTATAAACATATGTTTGTATGTCTTGTATGTTTTGTCATTGTATTTGCTTGGTCCCTATGGGCGTAAATTTGCAACTAAATATATATTAATTTACAAGAATGCAACGTAAAAATGAATTTGGTTAAGAAGAGTAAATGTTGACGACGCTAAAACCCCCGGGCTAAATCCAGAGTGAAAAATAAGTACAAGCGTGCCTGACATGGATGCTCTTTAAGTGTCCCGTTCACCGGATGAACCATTGGTAATAAGCAAGACAGTGGCGGATTTAGGGGGGCGGTGTGGCCCGGCCCCCCTTAGGTTGGAAAATATTTAAAATTCCTAGGGGTTTTAAAAAATTGGGTTCCGCCTCCCCCCTTTTTGAAAAAATTATGGGTCAGGCCCCCTCTTAGCAGAAAGTCTGGATCCGCCACTGCAACAGCTCACCAACCATACAAGAATGGAACAATGTCATGGTCAACCGTTCTTTCTTGTGTTTTGTTTATTTACCACCTTTCTTCGGATATATGTTTGACCATGTTTACCAAGTACAGCTATTTTCCTGACTAACGTACTGATTAACCTCTAAACAGTGGCAGAAAAATTGCAATTCTTCTTCAAAACAATTATATCGATATTTACATGGCCATTCAGTAGATGCTGACTAACAGTTCGTCTTATTGATCTAGGACGAAGTGTAATATCTATCTGAGTCACATGTATGCTTTAACCAGTGATTCATTAATCAGTGATTAGTATATAACGAAGACCAGGAGAACTTCACGAGTTTTCGGTACAATCTTATGATGAAACAAGTTCGTGAATAACCATTAAAAGGGGGATAATTTGTCTCCAGTGAAAAACAACACGCGGTATATATTAAAGAATTCTTTTAAAGACCTAGTAATTTTTTAATTTGTATACTTTGTTCGCCGTAAAACGATAATTTTCGTGACCAGGTTAACTTTGAACTTAATACTCCCCCGCCTCGTCATGGTTTGCTTAAGGCACACAATTTCTTCATTGTCTGTCTTCTTTGTGATAATATGTAGACCACTTCCGACACGACGACCATAGATCAAAGGGAATCTTATAAGGTGATTTGAATACTAATTAAATACTTGACACAGATTTTTATTTTCATATTCTACATTTATTTTCGAAGAACTGTCTATCATACTTGTATTTTGGAAAAATAAGTAAGACGGCCGTGTATGCTACTGCGAATTCATTCCTAAAGATTGTTTTTATCAGTTGGGGAAAACCAGCGATGTACTCTCTTCGTCTGTACTTAATGATCTTTTCTAGTGGCAGACGATAATATGAATGGAATCACGAGGTGCCATCAAATATAAGTCTGATAAATGATCGTGATATCACACTTTCTTTACCTATATGTATGTATTACTTTGTTGTTTTTGAATCCCTGAATTGATGCAAACAAGTTCCATTCTACAAAAAACATATAAAACATCATAAAGTAAAAAAAATCACATGTAGTAGATAAAGCAATTCTTTTTCTCCGAGGCGATGGATGTGATTTATCTGACCTATATTCCAGTACTCCATCTTGTCAAAATTACCTGTCGCGCTCGAAAAAAGCTGTAACAATACCTTCCAATATAGAATCTTTCTGTAACAAGCCATTATCTAAGATGACATTCATTTGTAAACATGTTATTTCTGCAATTTGTATAGAAAGCAAACCTTTCAGTTTACGTCGTAAAAAGAAAGGAACTTTGGAGACATTTTATGAAAATTATGACACCTTTTTTGCCAAGAATCTGTACATTTTTAGTAAAATATTAACTGGAATATAAATAAAGAAAATATAATTTTTACATGTTCATCTTTTTTTTTGCATTTTCAAATCAAGAAAACATAAAACAGTGGATTGCAAGTTTACCAAGTTTATGAAGTCCTCCAGTGATAACGGGGAGAATTTTTCTGATTTTAAATTTCTACTTTACAGTATGTGCTTTGTTATGATTTATTTTCACCAAACTGGCTGCCAAAAGTGAAAAAGTTCGCCTTGTTTTTTGCAAAACACACAGCTAACATGGGCATTTCAAAAACTCTTTTCCCCATGCTGGTTTCACTTTTAGAACGATGTATGGTTTTACGGGTAATCGACCCGGAAAGAATGAATTACCAGAAATAGAAAAGAAAAATATTTGTTCTACCTCCTATTGTGATAGGAAAAGGTAACAACGTTTTCTAGAAAGGGCTATAAATAACTATGAACGAGCCTGTTGCATTGACATTAATTTCTTGCAAGTTGCGGTTACTTGCTTCAGTTCTCACTTGTACTTGAACTGTGCTATGAAAGTATGGTTTGACTGACAAAAATATTATTTGTCCAAAGAATCAAAAGATTTTGGCAAATATTTCCGCAGAGTATATTCTGTCTTTTTAGCAAAGCAAGGAGAATGGTGTATGAGCGACTAAAAAATACCAAAGTCTCAATCAGTCTAACATCTTTGCTGAATGCAAAGGTGCAAAAGGGAACACAAAAATTTGTGTGGTCGACTTGTTAAAAACGTATACGTAACAATACGGCATGCATGGGAAACTATAATTCGACAGACATGACTAGTGAACAAAATAAGCTTGCTTGAATTGAAATTAATAGCAAATATAAGGCGTGGAAAGACAAAACCTACTGGTTATAAGAACATTAAGACAATTTTATTCGTATAACTTTCTAAATCAGTAACGAAGCATCCAAATAGCTATTTTTGTTATTAATATCTTGTGCGTATACCCGGCTATGCACGTCGACATTTACTTAATTATATAGATTTTATTTTAAGACATTGTAAATAATTGTCTTTCACAGGGATAAGAAAATTATAAATCAATAATGGATGATTTATTTTAAATGTGCTGTTTTTTTAATTTCAATTAATTTGATCCCCACATATAATTTCGAAGGTTTGCAATTACAAGCAATTTTTTTTTCTTCAAATTTTGGAATTCCTCAATATGTGGGTGTAACATGAGACTTTTGAGTTAGGAGCTCTTTCGCGTGGAAACGGACAAAGTTCCTGGAACAGGGTAAAACTTGTACAAAACTGAATTCACGACGGGTTCATACATTCGCTCGTAATGGGATTATACCCTTATTACGGACTCTTTTGATGTAAAAAGAGAGTCATACGGTAACTCGAAGGATCCGTATTGAGATGTCCATGCATTTTCATTGGCGATCGTGTGAAGATAATATTTTTACTCTAATCTGTATAATGTTTGATTTCGATCTCAAAGAAATATAATTCTTGCAGAATGGCTTTGGAAAACAATACAATTTGTAAAAACTGTCTTTCATTAGGATAAGGTTAAATAGATCTTTTTTTGTTTCATTTTGAAGTAGTTTGGCATATATCAAAATAGTTGTAAAAAATATGTCCCGGGCGTTGGTTATCACAGTATACCGTTTCTTGCCCGTCTTAATTAAGCTTGTGTGATATTTACTGGCTTTGAGTTATATTCTCTTTTGTATAGCATTACTAAAGCGTTGTTTAAATAGAAACGCCCTTTCCAGAGAGAAAATGATAGCACATATACCCTTTCAGCATGCAACATGCGACTTTACGTTCTCTAAGTATGAGGTATTCCTGCTTCAATCTCTACATATTTCGTGAAAATGTACTAATCATAATGATTCATTCTGTCTCTCTGATATCTATATGTTCCATGAAATATTTATGTGCCGGTGATAGGATAGCATCCTTGAAATTTTGAAGGTACAGTGCCGCAAGAAAAATAAACGAAAATATCCTTTTATTGTTTCAATATGCAAGTGCAGATATGAGAATTTCTGTCAGAAAACAAGTATATAGCTTCAGAATATAATTTTCCTTGTCCAGCACAGTTAGGGAGCGACATTTAACCTTTAGCGCTTCGCGCGAAACAAATTATTTATTTTTTTCACGCGTATTAATAAAATTTTTTTTTCTAAATTAACATTATTTTTTGGGGCAGAATGCCTCCTTCAGAAAATTTTTTTTCATCATTTTGGCAGCCAAAATATTTTTTTCACATAAAATCAGATCCAAAATATTTTTTTAGAAAAAAAAACCATAGCCCCCCCCCCCCCTTTTCAAGTTAGATGGTCGGTCCCTTATTGTAACGATCCCATGTATTAAAAACCATGTAAAACATTACGACTTGTCATAGATACTAGCTATATATATAGTATTCCTACTTTTTGAATTGTTTTCTTATATTTCTTAAAATCGTTAGAAAGATTTTTTTAATCTGCTTATGAATAGCAGTATTGTAGATAATCGATCGAAACAAATAACATCAAAAGTGAAAATACCGTTTCAAAGAATACAAATAAGCCTACAACCAGTCATTTACTACATATAATGACACAATACGTCCAAACTTTTATTACAAATCACACCATACAATGAAGGAGTAAAAATGCCAGGTATTGAAAACACTTAAACTCTATTTTATTTTTTTTTCAAAGACCATCCATCAATTTTTCTCTTGATTGTCCTGAATGTCTGGCCCGGATTTAAGTGTTCCAATACCTAGTGTGTGAAAGCAGAGTGAGAAAAACAGAAAACTAAATGCCATGCAGTTTAACATGGTATATTAAAACTCCTGAAAACAGTTTTCGAGCCCCCGAAAAAGTGTTTATTTCTCATAATTCAAGGTGCCTTTAGAATCAGTTGGCTTCCTTGCAATGTATCGATCAGTGATACATCCAAGTCATTAATTTTTTTCGTCGCGAGCGAGACATGAAGTGGGGGAGTATCGCCTACATGCACAGATATGCTCCTAATTTGATTGTTGTTTGTTGGTTAATTACAGCTTAGTTTCTGATCTTATTTGCTTTAATTCCCTAATATGGTTATAGTAACACAGCACATATTATGTTTTATTAGGATCTTCTTCGACTTTAAATTTATTTGTGAACAGCCCACTACATACACAAACAACATATGATTTTACAATTTTTCATGTGACTTGTTTTTCTGGCCGAATTAATTGTATTTGACCTGACTGCATTTTGTTTTGGCTATAAGACAGTATAAGATTGATTTGATAATTCTGCGCACAGTATTATTGATTCTGGACACTGTTGTAGTAAATAATATGCTATCCAGGTATATTGGTAATATTTACACTAAAGGCTCAAATCTGGCTCAATTTCAGACCTTCAGCAATAAGTGTCAAGGTTAAATACTTTAATAACGTACAAGTTTGTTATAAAATATTTTAAACCAGGAAATTATTACAGCTATTATTAGCTATGTTGATTGATATTTCAAATTAATACCTGTAGTTTTTTTTTACCTTTTTTGGACTTTTCTCAAATGCTCATAAGTCATATCTCATTTAGGGGAATCTCGCTCATATTGACCACGCCGTGTTGTTTGAACTTTTTGGTGTTATTTGGTGTCATATTCGTTATTGCATATGTGATTTTGTTTATGAGTTTCAATCAACTAAGATACAAATAATAATAATTGTAATTAAATTTTAATCAGTTTTGAAATTGGGATTTTCACATCTAATCTCTGAAACTACTAGGATCTAAAAATACAGTGAGAGATAAATCAGGAATTCAGGATTTTTCCCCAGAAATTCCATATTCACTAAACAATACCCTTACTAAGTGCTGTAGTATATGTTCTACGTTGATCAGCTGTATATACCTCTCTTTTTTTCTGTATATTAACATATTAAAAATGAAAGGATATGGAGTAAATACACAGGAGACAAAGTCTCTACAAATGCAAAGGAAGAACGTTTTTATTGTTGTTCCTCACCTTAGTCATCATGACGCCTTCAACAATGAGCTTTGCTCATACCTCACTGTAAGTTCAAGCGGTTTGAGAGGATTTTTTTTTTTGCTAAATGTCGAACCATGCTACAACCATGTCTTTATTTATCCTATGGATTCGGGATCGTCAACAAACATAAACTGATAAAGTGCTCATCTGTTGCCCGACAAAAGCACCACAATTTGTCTCAAGCTAATGGACAATTACAACATAAAGATAAACACTCATCAGATCGATTGTAAGAAAACTTGGCAATATAAAATAGTGATATGTGTATTCTTTAAACAGGTGGTCATAATACCATTTTTAAACAGGTGGTCAGAATAACATTTGGAAATTACAAAATAAAATTGATACCAAAAATGGAAAGTATGATAGTATATCCATATAAGTAATTCTCTTACGCACAAGAACACCATAACTGAAATACATATATAGAACATACATCTGTCGCACGGGGATCTTTTTTTTTTATGGACTCCACACTACAGGAGAGAAAACTCCATATTTAATTAAATAATGAAAGGATATGGAGTAAATGTATAAAAGACAAAGTATCTACAAATACATGGTAGAACCACGCAAAGGAACAACACTTTTATTGTTGTTCTTCATCTTAAAGTCACCATGACGCCTTCAACAATGAACTTTGCTCATAGCTCAATGCAAGTTCAAGACGGTCACCATCACCGGATTGAGTAGAATTCTTTGCTAAACGTCGAACAACGGTACAACTTTTCTTTATTTATCCCATGCATGCGGTATCGTAAACAAACATAAAATGACAAAGTGCTCTCACAATCACTGTTATCCGTTGTCCGACAATCTCGAGATAGAGGATAATTACAACATAAAGACATTTACAGGGCATTCCTCAAGTCAATAAGAACACTTGGCAATCTAAAATAGTGAGATGTGGGCTCTATAAACAGGTGGTCATAATATCATTTGGAAATTACAAAAATACTAAATTCCAAAATATATATGTATATTTGCTGAAGAAACGCTACATATATTAAAAACGTGCACTTTTCCGGATTATTGTATATAACCTGTATATATCAAACAATACAGTCACTCCATGTGTCTATACTTTCCTGTCCATCTTCAAGCAAAATATATGATTGCAAGAAGGAATCTCCGTTCCCCTCACTCCTCTGCAACATGTTGAGCTTGCATGTTTAAATCTTTATTTTAGACCTTTATCATTCTTCCCTATGATTATATCAGCCTGCAGAGTACTTCCTAAAAACCCGAATTTGGTTGACCCTGATACATCAGAAGTTGGCCTGGATATATCGAGCGATTCTCCCAACGTTTCAAAGGTAAGAACTCTTTTTCAAGTGTTCACACGAAATAAAGCTAATAAAAGTAAACATCTATTTCAATTTCTCTTTCCGATTAGGTATTCAAAACGGGGTCATAATTACACAAATAGATATAGCTTCCATGTTTTCACATTATGACGTCATAGATGCGGTAAGGAACGATAGAATAACGTAAAAACCAAAGGTTACTGCAACATTCAAAATCGACATTATTTCGAGTAAATCGGTTAAAATTTTTATCAAGTTACAAAACATTTGATAAAATGATAAAAACACTACAAAGATTGAAAATTGCTGATAAGGCGAGAATAATCACATGTATTTCGAATTTCCCGTGCAAATTTGGGAGATTTTGAACAAACCTCAGTTCAATAATTACAAATCTAGACTACAAAATAAAGGATGATAAACAAGTTATCGGGCATTTGACAGCTGATGTATTGTAAAATATCATCCCGCTCGCCAGAATATGAAGCCTGGGGCTCGTTCGCTACGCTCACTCGCCCCTGTGCTTCATATTCTGGCTAACGGGATGATATTTTACGATGCATAGCTGTCAAGAGCCCGATAACATATATTGCTCCACTCTTGGTAGTACGAAGTCTCACTTTCGAACAAAATGCTGTTCATCACACATATATTTTAAAGTAGGCTGTTATTTATATTCTCATCACTTTGAAAAGTTTCTTTTTAAGTTCAGTACTGATAGATTAGAATTTACACTCAATTAGCAGTTCATCATTTCTGATCTTTCGTTGTAAAAATATTTTGTAATCTTCTTGTGCAACTCCCTCAATTCTACAGGTCACTGCAGTAAATGTCGCAATATACTCTGACCTTTATGTCACAAAGTATAGCTACTGCATGTCGCTCTGTATTATGCACATGTATCATAAATATCTTCAGGATACAACAAACCGTTGGAGAATTTATTTCCTATATCTTTAAATATTTTTAATTGAAAGTCGATTTTTTAATATTGTATACGATGTCATTTTGCTATAGCTATTATTATGCATTACGCAATGAAAGATTCATTCATCCATTCAATATTAAGAAACAGTGTATAAATTCCCACAGCGGCTTGCCATACACACTGTTTTTCTTGTTTTAAATAAGCAATTGAGGATATGGAGTAAATACACGTGATACAAAGTCTGCACAAATACAAGCTAAAACGAAGCAATGGAACCACGCTTTTGATGTTGTTCTTCATCTTGGAGTCACCATAAGGCCCTCAACAATGAGCTTTGCTCATACTTCATAGTAAGAGCAAGACAGCTCTAGCAGCGGTTTGATTGGAATTTATTACTATGTTTTTACCCTATGAATGAGGGATCGTCAACAATTGTAAGAGTTTCCACAATTGTTGTCATCCGTTGCCTCACAAAAATACTAATAAAAGACATTCACAAAAATAAACAAGCAAAGGGCACTACAGAGTCAATTGTAGGAAAACTTGCCATTATAAAATCATGAGATGTGGTCACTATAAACAGGTGGTCAAATTATCGTTTTGAAATTGCAAGAAAATTATTAATAATAACAAATAAATTGCATAATCAAAAGTTTGAATGTATAATAATTCATCCATATGAGAAATTCTTTCAAGAACAAGATATTTATAAAGAGCATACATCTCTCACACGAGGAATCTTTTTACGGACTCCACAATATAGGAGAGACAAACTCCAGTTGTTATTATACAATCAAAAGATATGGAGTAATGCCTTTATAACTGCATAAGTCTCCACGATCTTACCTATACAATATAACTCTAAACACTCTAAACTATACATCACAACGAGCTCTCTATTATAACAATCTGACACATAAAGAATCTGACACCACACCGCACCTTTCACTTACAGTGTGACGGGGCACCTGATGACATCCCTGTCATTTAGTGGTTCACAGCGTTAGTGCTTTATTTCTTGTGGCGTTTATTGTATGTTCTTTTTACTTCATCCTCGTAGTTTACGTTCTCTGTATGTAATCCTTATATTGCCATGTATTCTCGATGCATGATTTTGGCTCTTGCTTCGGTATTCATTTTGAAATTTATCTGACCTAACACGATTAGCTGCATTCTTAACACTCTGAAGTTGTTCACTGGAGTTCACACTGTGAGTGCATTTGTTTTGAATGTTGTGATTTCTATTTCTTTGCTTTGTATCCGTCTTACGTCATTATTTTCTGTGTCCAACGTCATTGTTTTCTGTGTCCTTGTTTTGGCCATGTCTTTGGACTTCGATTTTTGTAAATTCCACTCCTTTGTTCCTTCGGTATTCTACTGCCGTTGTTTCTAACCTATTTATGACAACTAGCTGCTACGTTACGCTCTGTGTTATACGTCTCAACACTGACCTGTATAACAAATCTAGAAAAGTATCATACGTCACAACACTGACCTGTATAACAAATCTAGAAAAGTATCATAAGTCTCAACACTGACCTGTATAACAAATCCAGAAAAGTATCATACGTCTCAACACTCTTACCGATATATCACAACTAACAGTTGTAGGTCGCTCTCTGTCATAACATTCTGACCTATCACAACTGACTGTAGTCTTAACACTCTGACCTATTTATCACAACTAGCTGCTACATTACGCTCTATGTTATATATCTCATCACTGTGACCTGTATAACACATCTAGAAACTTCAAGTCTCTCAGTATAGGGTCTGTAAGTCTCGTCATGTGACTCACGAGAATCCACGATAAACAGGCAATTCGAAACGTTTCCCGCCAAAACATGACGTCAGAGGATTGTGACGTTCAATTTTTTGTTTGAAACGTCATATATCTTGGTTAAACATGTAACTTCCGGGTACAATTTTTGATCCCGGAAGTTCCAAAATTTTACGAGACTTACAGGCCCTATTATATGTCTCGACACTCTGACCGATATATCTCAATCGCTCTCTGTCATATCACTCTTACCTATCACAATTAGCTGCAGAAGGTTGCTATGTATTCTAGTCTAAACACTCTGACCTATTTTTCATAACGTTGATATGTATTCTAAACACTCTAACCTGTTTATCACAACTAGCTGCAGAAGGTTGGTATGTATTGTAGTCTAAACACTCTGATCTATTTATCACAACTAGTTGCAGAAGGTTGCTATGTAATATAGTCTAGACACTCTGAAATATTTATCACAACTAGTTGCAGAAGGTAAAGTCTAAACACTCTTATCTGTATAACACAACTAGCAGCTACAAATCTCTCAGTATTCTCTGACCTATATATCACAACTAGCTGTTTCAAGTCACTCTGTGTTTTAATATGTCACAATACTCTGATCTGGTATTAAGTGTTGCAGGTCGCTTTCAACTCTCTAACCTATTTTGTTGCAGATCGCTTTGTGTTATACGTCTAAACGCTCTGACCTATTGATTACAACATGATGTTGCATGTTGATCTGTTTTAAACACATTTTAAACGTTTTTATTACCTACTGTTCCAACAAGATTACTATTTTTATACTGTCATGTGCTTTCTGTACATCTTTATTTCCGTGTTAATTGGTCTAAGTTACAACTGATGTTTTTATCACTGCACTTTTTGTCAGCTTACCACACTGCCTATAGTGTAAAGTGGTGGCCGAACAGTTATCACCGTATATTGCAATGACGAAAAGACAGAGCACTGCATGAAACGGTGAAGTGTAGCGGCAACTTCCTTCTAGTAAAACGTAGGCATTCTGGAAACAATTTAATGGTTACATTTTTTGTATTACGAAATTCAATGTAAATTGAAAACAAAGCCTACACTAATTACACACAGTAAGTAAATAAGAATCAATAACATCCATGTGATAGTCTTATGATATGACAAGCTGTAAACAAATGCATAATTTCTCGTTAATGAAGTTACTGGGGAAAACCAATAAATGCTTCACTATTTCAACTTACAAATAACTTCCTGTAATTTTCAATTGTAGAAAGCTATTTACTGCACCATGCGTAATTCGTATTCCCTTTTTCAGATACAGGATTTTCAGAAACACAGTAACAATACATCTATTTGTAGTTGACGTTTTCTGTAAGTAATATTTCGTTCAAACATGTGATATCGGAATTTTAGGAATCTGGTGTAGCAGAGAGTACCATTTTACAGGAGTTGTGCCCCTTTAAATAAATTTGGTAAAAATTGTGTTGCAATTTCTATAACGGAAAGAGGCTTCTTCATAAAATAAGATCGTGGGATTACCTGACGTTTCTTTGAAATCGGCATTATATAAATGGACACCTGATACCCCAAAATTTTGTCAGTCAAAGCAGTATTGCTAATGAAATATACCTAATCATCAAAAGAAAATAATATGCACCGGAAAGCACACCTTGAATAATATTAATTTGTCATTCACGACCTTGTACTAAAACTATTTTGTAACTGAAAGCATATTTACCGAGTCTGTTTTTGTCATTAAAATGTAATCATTTATAAGAACTTTCCATTGATTCTCTGACGAGCCGTAACATATCTAACACTCCTAATACCATTATAGACTTTCACTTAAAGAACGCATGCAGCGTTTTACAAAGTCCAAGGATTATATAATTGTTAGGTGTCAAACGTTTAAGGCAATATATTTTATTTGTTCCCAAAAGGATAAGCATGTGTTTTATTTGACACTGAAATAAGTTAAAAGGACCCGTCATCTAAAGTCACCGGAAAGGGGAAGTCAATACGTTTTCAAAAGATCAAAAAGTACCATATCTATTCTGAACTTTAGTAATATTATCATTCCCAGTTTAACAAATTATTGTGTGTGGGTGTAAATATATGAAAGGTACCCGACTGCCATGTCATCCAATTTCATTTGATCCTATACCAATGTGTTTATGCAACTTTATCATTTATAGATGAAACGAATGTCAATACATGTATATATAAATACGGAAGCAGAAAGGCAACAAAACGGTGAGAGATTCTAAAAGAGATAAGAGAATGATCAAACATCACTGAGATTTCAGTAACAAATACGTGAAGAATTAGAATCTGTAAAAGAGCAAGGCCACATTGATTAGGCTACATGTACATTTGAATATCTAAAACCCAAAAAAACCAAAAGCCAGTAGATTTTGTTTTTACCTATAAAATCCGGAAGGAGAACAATCCTGGTAGACCTAATATCTCAGCAAATGGCCATCCAATAGAATGCATTTAAGAATTCTGTGATTTTCATGGAAGCTTTGCCATCATATCGTAAAGATACTTCAGATTGTTTACAGAAAGTGAAATCCTTGAATAATTCTTGATTCAATGGACGTGACTTCCTTATACGACGATATATGACATAGAAATGTGCAGGGACGTTTGGGACAAATGCATCGTTAAAGAGCCTCCCATCGAATGTCTTGCCTCATTGCTGACGCTAGCGCTCAAAAACAACTTTACTTTTAATGGATAACATTTTCTACAAGTAAATGGGAAAGCTATTGGTACTAAAATGGCATCGTCATATTCAAATATCATTACAGGCAAACTTTTATTACAATCGGCAACCCATAAACAAATGTCTTGGTTCCGTTTCATAGATGATAGTGATATGAATCCGAAGATTGACTCAATTAATTCATTAAACATGCCAACAACATTCATGCGTTCATCTACATTTAGCAATGAATTCCGCTCAAATTGGTGCTTGGGTCATCGTGAGCTTGCCATCAGATATGAAGAAAGCTCACTATTGAAGGCCTCATGGTTACTTCAAGGTAAAGAACAACAATCAAAGCGTTGTTCCATTTCTTGGTTTAAACACGTATTTGTAGAGACTTTGTCTTGAATGTGAATTTATACTCTATATCATTTCATTGTTTATCAAGTTCACACATGAATATGAAAAAGAAAGGAAATGGGGTAAATGTCAAGGAGACAACATCCCATATGCTGGTTAAAACGACCCAAAACAAAACATCTAGGGCTAGGGGTCACGTACCGTACAATCTTCAACCTCACACCATAAAGCAAGCCCTATATGGCATCAAAAAGGTAAAAACGTGAATAAATCAATGGAAACAAACCACATCCAATAACCCAAATATCAAGAAACTAAAATTTTATAAGAAGACAAGGACAAGCCAATGACCAACATATTCCCAACTTGGGAAAGGCGCAAAAATTTCGGTGGGGTTAAACTCGTTTTCTTGGATCCAAACCCTCCCCCTATGTGTGGCGAATGGCTAAAAAATAAATACACAAAAAGATCAAACTAGAAAAAAGACCAAATATGGGATATGATATTCAATAAGTAAATAACATTACTTTTCCTTGACCCCAAAACAAGTTGTGAAAATGGAAATATGTCCACTGATATTTACTGCAAGCCCACTGATAAAGACCAGTGCCTGTCTCCTCAAAGTTGCCAACCCAGACACTGTACAATGAGCATAGCATACAGCCAGGATCTTAGAATACAGCGAACTTAACGGAGACAACTTGGACACCTTATAGGTGCACCTAAATAGAGACTATAAGCAATACAACTATCAAAAAGGGTTTCACTAAATCGATATCAGTGAGAAAGAAAAGAACTGCTGAAATACAAGGAGATAAAAGCCTAATAACAGAATACCAGTTGTTATAACATACCATTCGACATTCCAAAATATATCTTACATAATTTATGTGCACCAGTCGAATTTACAAAAGCACCCGTCATTGCCTTTAGAAAACCAAAAAGATTTATGAAGATTTGCTTGTCAAAGCCAAAATTATATAATCCTATGCTAATGTCGCTTGCAAAAGATGCGGTAACAAACTCGTTCAAAATACAAAGGGTTATAAAAGTACAACGACGAGAGGTTAGTACAGAATTAGTTTAAACTGAAATTTTATTGGTCCTATTCGAGTGTGGAATTCGTGGTTTTCGATATGTCTTGAAAACTAAGTCCAGCAAACGTCTGAGTGGTCATAGAAGCGACGTCACCTGCAAACCTGATCCCCCAGCAAATATTTCCGTTCTTCAGATCATAAAGTTGAGAGTATTATTAACCACAATCTATTCGGTACGAAAATAGTAGACATGATAGAGAAAAGCTTAAGACACTATAAACGAGTGGGGTCAATTAGAAAAGAAAAATATTCTCTTTTAGAGAAACCATTTCCGCCAAAAATTAAAAATCTACAGTTCTCTTAAGGTTATGTCATATGCATCTCGACGCTTCCCTAAGTACAAAAACATGTATATATACATTTAGTTTAAAAATACGTATGGGGTTACAAGATACAAATACTATTCATAAAATTTCACCAAAAGTATGCATTGTATAGTATGTCGCTTGTAACTACTTAACAGCATTTTTAAGGCATTTTGGAAAGCTTGGTTATTAATTTGTTAGTAAAGCCAAAATGCAATCAAATAAAATGCAATCCTTTGTGTTGATATTATGGGATTCTTAAACAAACAAAACTAAGATAACATATATAATTGGTGAATTTGATTGACATAAGTTAAACAAAAAGAAAGTCCGTTGACTACTTCTTCAGTGTATTGAAAACTATTGGAGCATAAAAAGGTGAAAAAGGTAAAAATAAATAAGCTTGCTGTTGCAGTGATTGTCAGCCAAATGTATCGGAACGCCTGGTGTCAATGACCATGCGTTACCAGGTTAATGACCAGATGACCAATGTTGTATAAGTTGTATCGATTGAGATATTGTTGGCTTGGGGAGGTATCTTTTTTTGTTTCCAAAAGTTAAATTGTGTTAAATGACAAGTGGAAATGGTGTCGACAAAATACTGAACATTAACGTTCCGTTCATTTGCAACGTAAATTTACTGCAAAATCGTTTCTCTACAAATAGTGGTATATTGTTGGGATATATACTGCTACGGTCAACCAAGTGGCAAAAGTTTTACTGGACAATGTCAAAGTTTACACCCTAAGCTTACATTCTAAAACGGATCTGCGGTCGTCAAAAGTACACAATGTATACAATTGTAACCTTTTTCGTTTGATATGTATACACTGTGTAGTCTTTTTAAGGTAACAGAATGTAGGCGTGGGTTGTAAATATTGACATTGTTTCAGTGAAAGTTTTGCCACTTGGTTGACCGTAGCAATAAAGCACACAAGATACAAACAAGGGGACCAGAGATAAGGTAATCGATAAAAATGAACATGCATGAATAGGATCAGGTATAAGTTAGATAATTTTTCAAATGGCACTTTTAACAACTATATAGCAAACAGACAGAGGGGGAAATTGAAGATGAGAAAGGACCGAAAGAGAATAAAAGAAAAACAACAGAAAGGGCGGGGGGGCAAATTGTCAAGAATAGTTTTCATAATTATGAAAGAATAAATTGCTACACGAACATGTTTAATTGTTAATACAGTCACTTACTTCAGTTAATTTAATTTAAACGTATTAATTTTGCTCAAAGAACAGACAAATCGGATCAGACACAAGTAAAGTCTTCTCCGTAATACAATAATTAACATATAACATAAGAGCATTCACTTTGATATAAACAATTTTTTATTTTACAAAAAACATTGAAAACGAAAGGAAATACACCAACTGATGTGTGTGTGTGTGTGTGTGTGTGTGTGTGTGTATTTCATTTGCCAATAAAAACTCATGTAATAAGGAATCGTTTAGACTTTTTGATAAATTCATAGACTTATTTCAGTTTGAAATATAAAAACATTGTATGTAATGGGGCTTATAACAAAATTAACTAACAGAATTATCCAGAGCCAAAGTCTAACAGGCAAAGAAAGAAAACAGGTTGAAATTCACCGTAATGGTCAAGACCTGGTACGGGCATTTCAAAAGAAATGGTGGGTAAAGCAGGTTTTATTGCGCTCCAAATATCCCCTTGAATTGCGGCAGTGTCTAGTAGCAACTCAAAAGCTATTGCAATTAAAAAGTCGTAGACAGTAAAAAGAAACGATAATCCAAGTACAGTTGGGTGCAGTCATAACCTCTCACAAAGTTA
>MJUU01067544.1:12160-25759 GCA_002080025.1 Modiolus philippinarum
TTGGGTTCTTGTAAAAGATGATACACTTGGCTATCATTTTATTCCTCAGTTATATAAATGGAAGGCATTAGTCAAAATTTTGAAGCGACTAAAAAAATGAGAGAACAACGAAACTTTCCAAAATATTGCTGGATGTTTTATTTTGAAGACGAGATGTTAGCCGACTCAAAATATTGGGTGGGAATCGGAAGTTAGGGTTCATGGGGGATGATTCAAGCCCATGTTCTATGGTTTAGGCCATATCATGTCTGCAATACCAAATGCACAAAAATGTTGAAATATCCAATGAGGAACATCTCCCTGTACCAAGTTAATTTTGTATGGTTCAAAGTGGAGATAATTTTAATTAGCATATCAATACCTTCTTTTGATATTTAAATTAAAATCGTGTCCCCTTTAACTATATAACTAACTTGGCACAGGGAGATAACCGACCAAGGTTTCTCATTGGCCGATCATAGTTAAGAATAGTTCAAATCATATTTTTAGTATATTATAACAATAAAACTTAAAGTAGAGTGTATATTGATTTTTTTTAATTTTGCAAAATTCCAAGGATTTGTTAAGTTTCTTTACTTTTGAGGGTTCATTTTCCTGAAATTAGATAATTTTTGAATTTTGACATTATTAGATATCATGAATGAGCTTTAATTTTTAGAATAAATTATAATGAAAAACTTACTTCAGAAGGAGATAACTGGAAATTTGTGTCAGCAAAAATGTGGCTTGATCTGACAAGAGTGAACAGGAGAGGAGCGGATCGTAACCCTTGGCTAGCGAATATGATTCCGACGGTAAACCGTAGATTTTACGCCATCCAATCAAAATTAGTGTTACAAACATAAGTGCATTAGAACGTCCTTTGTATTTCAGTGAACGCTTTTATTTCACTGGTACAAACCCACAGTTAGACGGTAACATGTCAGTTATTGTTTGCATGTTATCAGGTACATGAACTACACAACTTGTAATACCTTTAGGCTCCTTTTTGGTAGATTTAATTTATGCATAAATGGAAGTCTTTAAGATACCAGTCTTTCTTCAAACGAACATATGCTAATCCATCTGGAATTGTATCCAGATTTTAATTGTTTCAAACAGTTTATTGAGGATTTTTTCGTTTTCAAATATTTGTCACATGAATTGCAAATTATAACTTAGTATCTTTGTCCTACAATTATTAGAGAAATAACACGTACCATTGATATTAATTAATTATGTCTTAAGTAAATGGAATTTACCAATCAGCTATCTAATCGATCTTACAGAAACATATTTGTCTCACTAACCTGTGCTGTTCATAGAGCAGAACATGCTTACCCTTCCGGAGCACATGAAATCACTCTCAGCTTCATAAGATTTACGACTGAATGCCTTGATTTTGAATGTTGTGTTTCTCATTTCTGTGCTATGAAGTTGTCTAACGACCTTGTTTTGTCGTTTTGGCAATGTCTTAAAGTGACTAGTGTTTTTGTAAATATTACTCCTTTTTTCCTTCGGTATTCTACTGCCGTTGTTATGCACTACATTTTTTAGCTTCTTCCTTGTATTTATTGCAATGAAAATGAACAACCGTTGTTCTCGAAAGTTGTCTGTTGAATTAAGTACATACAAATGTTGGACCTTTTTTTCATTGAAGTTGCGATTGAGTTTTATTATATAATAAAACTTGCCTATTTTCTTTTAAATTTCTTTCTAGAAACTACTTTTGTCCTTCATGTCCTTGTAAACTTTTTGCTGTTCCTTATTAAATTATCCAAGTTGGCTTAACTTTTTTTGTGGAATCCTTTGCTTGTATTACAGACTTTGTTTTTTCATTCAGATTACGTTTTATATTCTTTCTTCCAGCTGTCTCTGGTGTCTTAAATAATTTCTTCTTGCTGAATCTTAACTTGTTTTTTAATGCAAATTTCACCGTTGGTTTGTTCTACCAGATGTCTCTCGTATTCGTATTTCAGAATTTTTTTTCATTCCGGTTAGTAATAATTTTTTTTCTCATCAGCCGTGTCGGTGTTCCGTATTATAGACATTGTTTTTCTTTTCATCCAAATTACATCTTATGTTCTTTCTACCAGCTGTGTCTTGTGTTGGAATTACATACTTGCTTTTTTTCTCCTGTTGGTCAATTTGTTTCTTCATTGTATCTTTGGCCTTTTAATATTCCTCTTTGAGATTCTTTATTTCTAAACTTAAAATTCATGCTCAACCACCTCCACATTCCATTTTCTACTAATTATTGCTTTAAGAGTATGAAAAAGAAAGGAAATGGGGTAAATGTCAAGGAGACAACATCCCATATCCAGGTTACAACGACCCTAAACAAAGCATCTAGGGGTCACCGTACGGTCTTCAACACAGTGAGAGGAACCTCACAACATATAGCAAGGCCTATATGGCCCAAAAATGTTAGAAAAATGAATAAATAAATGGAAACAAACCACACCCAATAACCCAAATATCAAGAAACTAAAATTATAAGACAAGCCAATGACCAACATATTCCCGACTTGGGACAGGCGCAAAAATTGCGGTGGGGTTAATCTCGTTTTCTTGGATCCAAACCCTACCCTATGTGTGGTGAATGGCTAAAAAATAAATACACAAAAAGTCTCACAGTAAAAATCAAACTAGAAAAGTCCAACTTACCAAGACGATTACCCTTACAATGAAGTGTTCATTTTGGATCGTGGCTTATCAGTATCACTTGAGACATTGCTCAACACATCAACCTTAGTTTTAAATCTCAAGGATTTTGATTTGATTATATATCCTATCTAGTGCAAATTGTTTAGGATGTCATTGTCCAAGCTCTTTTCTTTCATATCTGTATCTTTTGATTTTCTTAATTCAGCAATAATTTGATCTATAGTTTTATCTGTTGCTCTACTAGAAGCCATATTCTAAAAAAAATATATCTAAATTATATTAATACGAAAAAATTGAATGATTAAACAATTAAACTTGTATTTTCTGACAGCTTTCAAATACTTTTAGTAGAAGGGGAGGCTTATGTGATACTTCTAGCATCTGCATTTTAGTCAATATCCACATCCTTGTCCAGTAGATGACTATATCAAGTCCAACGTACTGAAACTTGTCTTACATCAGCCATATTTTTTTATATTTTATACTCTAGTTTTACTTGTATAAAGCTTCAATGGTTTTATATTGATCTTTTATATTTATTATAATTTTTCTACTTACTTAACAGTTCTCGCCACAATATAGCTGAAATATTGCTGAAGTTGGCGTAAAACATCATTCAATCAATCAATCATTGATGCATTATGGAATGACAGTTGCATTAGATATAACATTGACCTACATTTTATGCATGAACGGCTCAGTTGGATAGAACAGTTAAAGCTCAGTCCTCACCACTGACATCACAGATAAATCATATTGTCTCCATAATGGGAGAATCAAAATCATCTTCTCTATTGAAACCACTAAAGAAAATTAGCGTGAATGATGTATGAAAGGTCCCTTACAAGGATATTTGAATGAGATAATTTTATAAGAGTTAACATGGAGAAATTCGGACACAAACAATAAAGTCGCACCTGAAATTGTAAAAGAAATACATTGTATATAAAAAGACCTTGAATTCTCAAACTTAAACTTAGTTTCACATTGGTCCATTAGCAAAACATCAATGTCATCATCTGCTCTGAAACGAGTGAAGCACTTAACTAGTTAAGGTCCTTTACAAAGGTTGCTCATCTTGTTCCGATTCGACAAAAACGTGGCCTCCAGGGTAGACCACGGTTTACATTGGACCCCTTGGGAAAATCATATTTTCACGTCCTCCCATCCGCAAAGAACTTAGTTCAACATTTGACAATATAAGAAAAACTTTATTTTTATCATCTGCTCTTAAGTTGTTGAAGCAAATTTAAGCACATTATATCTTAATAATATAGGGAAGGTCCTTTTCTGGTATTGCTGATTTCGTAAAGATTTGACAAACATATAACCACAGCACTATAATATAGTTAACAATTGATCCTATAACCACATTTTGACCATCACGTCTGAAACCACTGAAGCAAATTCGACCAAACTTCACTTCAATTATCTCTATAAAATCCTTAACAATAATCTGTAAAGGTTCCTCAGAAACTGTTGTATCCCCTGCTTAGACACATTTCAACATAACTGAGCTATATTGGAGAAATATAATTTGTATTTCTTCAAATTATTTGGCCGCCGTGCGCGGTCCCGGCTTATGAATAGGCCTGCAGCATCCTTTGAGCTTGGAGTATGAGTCTTCCTAACAGAGGCGACACGTTTGCCGTGTGTCGAGCCCCGTGTCGATGGTTGACGAGATCCTTGTAGGTGCGAGCCTGTGTTCAGACTCCCGCTTCGGCCATAAAATATCCGTTGGGCTGAGAATACAGGATCAATATCTTACTTTGGCTCTGATATCATCTAAACGGGAGGTCGGATTTGCCCGGTCCGATCAATCAGCTGGTCACGCCAAGCCCTCCAGTATATCTTTCAAAGTTGAGTTTAAGTTAACTAGTGTAACATTTTTGTCTTGATTTAAACCACCAAAACAGTGTAGGGATACTGGAGAAGGCGGCGGCTCATGGGTCGATCAAGTAGTACGCTTTCCATCAGTGCCTGATGGTTACGCTCCACTTGAGTATACCATCTTTGGAACACTTGATACTTTCTGGTGGAGATCCCTAGAATCAAAGTATCGCCCCTGTTGGCACTCCGTGGTGGGTGGGTGACATAGGTGGTGAAATCTCCTTTCTTTCTTCATGGCACAACAAACCCCTCAAAACCAATCAGTTCCAAATAGAAAAAGAAAACTAGACAATTCTATTCCAGCAGTTGAGGATAACAGTTGGACAAAATGTATTGTGTTGACTGGATCATCTGATAAGCAAATATCAAAAATGAATCCATTTGCTATCCAAAAGACCATCCAAAGCATCGCTGGAACAGTAAAAAACGTCTCCAGAATGCGATCAGGTGACTTACTAATTGAAGCTTCTTCCAAAACTCAGAGCGAAAATTTACTAAAAATAACTAAACTCTTAGAATTCAAAGTTTCGGCATCTCCCCACAGAACTCTTAATAGCAGTCGTGGTATTATGAGAGACGAAGTCAGTATCTTTCAGATGTTAGCGGTGACGAAATTTGTGACGAATTATCATCACAAGGCGTTACAAAAGTACAAAGATTTATTTCGAAAAAATCAGGTAGTGCTGTTAAACTTAATACTTTTCTTTCAATAGTCCAATTCCTCCACCATCATTGAAAATTGGCCCCTTTGGTGTAAAGTTTGACAAATTCCTACCAAACCCAGTTAGATGTTTAACTGGCCAAAAAGTTGGTCACGGCACCAAACAATGTAGGGGCAAGTTGAAATGTTTTAAATGTGGAGAGGAGGGACACCAGGGCACCGAATGTGGTAATGCACAGAAACGTGCAAACTGCAGCGGTGCGCATATGGCCTCCTCACGGGATTGTCCCCTTTATATCAAGGAAAAGAAAAGGAAATTCTAAAACTTAAAACGGAGAAAAACATTTCATACAAAGATGCACGTCAACAAATTTCCTCATCAAATACATCCTCAACAGCAACATCCACATATGCAGACAAAATAAAAAAAACCTTACTCTTTCTCACATGTGGAAACCCAAACAAATTATACCTGGCCAATTGACACTCAAATTCCAAGGCCATTTTCAGTAAAAACTGTACCGAAAGAAAAAATCATCACTCCATGAAAATTTAAAAAAGCTTCAAATTCAACAAAGTCAACACAATCATCGCAATCAACACAATCTTTGTCCAAATCCCCTTCAAAAGTTCAATCATCTTCTAAAAACATAAATTTAAAGACTTGTCCTAAAATAACTAAAGCCAACGACCAAAAATCAGCAGAATGTTCGTCTACTGCAGAAAATAAAAAAAACACCTAGAAGTGCAAACAGCCACAGACAGAGTAGACTCGAAAAGTCCAACCCTGCTATTAGCACTTCTAACAGATATGAAAGCCTGTCTTCAGACGAAGACACAGGTAAACCTAAATAACCTGGTCCACGCCCCAAACCGTATTGGGACGTAAACATTTGGGGAACTTTCGAAGACCAGATGGATACAGACACGGAAAATAGCATCGAAAATGAACGACCACACAGCAGGTCTTCGTCTGTTAGTGGATCATCGTCTCGTCATCCTTCAGTTTCCCGAAAGGGAAATATCTCACCAATACGACTAAAATGAACAATATAGTTCAGTGGAATTGCCGAGGTTTTAAGATAAATTTTATTGAAATTACTTTATTAATTCAAGCTTTTAATCCTGTGGCATTTTGTCTTCAGGAAACGCACCTAAAGAAAAGTGATACGTTGAATGTAAAGAACTACTCCCTCTACAGCACTTATGTACCCGAGAATGAACGAGCTGCTGGCGGCTCAACCATTCTCGTCAACAACAATATCGTCCACAGTACTGTAGTTCTAAATACCGATCTTGAGGCTGTTGCAGTGAGAATTTCTTTAGATAAAACGATCACATTATGTTCTGTATACTTACCACCAAATTTCAACCCCAGTTTGAGTCAACTTCAAAACTTGACTGACCAACTGCCCGCCCCATTTTTAATAATGGGTGATTTCAATGCACACAATCCATTGTGGGGCAGTTCTGCTTTGAATGACAAAGGTAAAAAGATTGAAGACATAATGTCGCAGGAAGGTTTATGCATCTTTAATGACGGTTCAAATACTTATTTACATCCTGGAAATGGGGCTTACTCAGCTATAGACCTAACTATAACTGACCCATCTCTGCTGTTGGACTTCTTGAAAGTACACGACGACTTATGTAGTAGTGATCACTTTCCGATCATTTTTCAACATCTTTATTCTACTACCGGAGAAAAGCCACAGCGCTTTAAATTTGATAAAGCTGATTGGTCACTCTATGAAAATTTATGTAGAGAAGAATTGAAATCTGAATTGTTTGAAGATGTTCTTGATCCCTTAAGTCTTTTCAGTGAAAAAATACTTTCCATTTCAGATAAATCTATACCGAAAACTTCGGCAAGCCCACAACGTCCTGAGAAACCCTGTTATGACGATGACTGTGATGATGCTCTGATAAATCGTAAAAAGGCAGAACAACTTTTTAATAAACATCCAACGACGGACAACCTTGGCAATTTTCGCGTTTTTCGTGCAAAAGCTTGAAGAACCTTTAAACAAAGAAGACGCACTTCTTGGCGCAACTTCGTCTCTAAATTAAATTGCCACACCCCTATGAACAAAGTATGGAATATGGTACAAAAAAATCAAAGGTAAAAATAGGAAAGCTAATGTCCATCACATCAAAAACGAACAAGATATTTTAACATCTGAAAAAGATATTGCAAATAAAATTGGAGAAACTTTTGAGAAACATTCTTCTTCTAAAAATCTAGGACACACATTCCAGAGAATTAAAGAACAAAAGGAACAAAACAAACTTAACTTTAAATCTAAAAATACAGAGGAATACAACAGATTGTTTTCGATGGATGAATTGAAACAATCATTGGATAAGGCACATGACACGGCATGTGGCCTTTACGATATCCATTATCAACTCATCAAGCATCTTCCTTTAACAACTCTGGAAATTCTTTTAAACCTTTTTATAATATTTGGGAAACAGGGAAACTACCACCTATGTGGAAACAAGCAACTATAGTACCTATTCCAAACCGGGTTAAAGATCATTCCGAACCATCGAATTACAGACCACTAGCGTTAACCAGCTGTGTCTGTAAGACAATGGAACGGATGATAAACAACCGTCTTGTTTGGTTTCTCGAATCGAACAATCTGCTGTCGAACATCCAAAATGGATTTCGACAAGGTCGTACAACAATAGACCATTTAGTTCGATTCGAAACATTTATTAGAAATGCATTTTTAAAGAAAGAACATGCAGTGTCCATCTTTTTCGATATTGAAAAAGCATATGACACAACATGGAAATATGGCATTTTAAAAGATCTTTTTGATATGGGGTTGAGAGGAAGTTTACCAAATTTTATTGAGAATTTTCTCAAGGATCGTGAATTCAATGTAAGAGTCAACTCTACATTTTCTGACTCGTTTGAACAAGAGATGGGTGTTCCGCAAGGAAGCATCCTCTCCGTCACACTATTTAGTATTAAAATAAATAGTTTGACCCAGGTTTTAAAAGATAACATTGATGGATCTCTTTATGTAGATGATTTTCTGATTTGCTTTCGTGGCAAAACATGAATAACATAGAAGGCCAATTGCAGTTATGTCTAAATAGAATCGAAAAAATGGGCAGTTGAAAATGGTTTTAAATTTTCAAGCTCGAAAACAGTCGGGATGCATTTCTGTTGTAAGCGGAAAATGCACCGAGACCCAGAGCTTAAACTATACAATAACCCTATAACTATTGTAAAAGAGGCCAAATTCCTCGGTCTAATTTTTGATAGTAAACTTTCATTTCTTCCCCATATCAAAATGTTAAAAACAAATGCCTAAAGGCATTAGATATTTTAAAAGTTGTGTCGAGTACCGACTGGGGTGCGGATAGCCCGGTTTTATTAAATTTATATCGATCGTTGATTCGGTCAAAACTAGATTATGGATGTTTTATTTACGGTTCCGCCCGTATTACTAGATTACTAGATACTGTTCACCACCAAAGTTTACGTCTTTCATTAGGTGCGTTCAGAACTTCTCCTGTGGAGAGTCTCTATGTTGCAGCTACATGTAATGAACCATCCTTGGAAGAAAGACGTATTAAACTTGGTTTACAATATGCAACAAAGCTTAAAGCATATCCCTCCAATCCTTCTCACAACTGTGTTTTCAAACCTCTTCACAAAGCTGACTATGAAAAACGCCCAAACGTTAAACAACCTATTGGTCGTCGTATCAAACCACACCTTGAATCTGCTTACATAAATTTAGATGAAATAGCTCCTATAGAAACTCCCAAAAAACCTCCATGGTTGAACCCAAAACCAACATTTAATTTTGAACTACGCAAACACAAAAAGGTTGATTCCAATCCTTTGGTATCCAGCAGGACTTTGCAAGAATTAAATCTGAACATCCTGAATACTTGCAAATTTACACAGATTGCTCTAAGGATGGAGACAGAGTGGCTTCTGCAGCCGTTTTTGGAGATCGTGCAGCAACTCTCCGATTACCATCCTCTAGTTCCATATTTACTGCCGAAGCTAACGCTATTTACTCAGCACTTAAATTTGTAGCTTTATCGCAATCAAATAAATTCATGATTTGTTCCGATTCACTTTCTCGCCTATTGGCAATTGAAAGTCGAAAAACAAAACACCCTTTTATTTTGAAAATAGCCGAATTCTACAAATCACTTGTAGCATAAGGCAAAGAAGTCATTTATGTTTGGATCCCTAGTCATGTGGGGATCTATGGAAACACGGTTGCTGATCAGGAAGCCAAGGATGCACTAGATGACGAGATGGCGGATTGTCCAGTACCCTACACTGACATGAAGCCTTTAATCGTTAAATACATTTTAAAGTTATGGCAGGCCAAATGGGATATGCATATAAATAATAAACTGCACGGAATACAGTCAGACGTCGGTAAACAAGTCGGTTCCTGTGGTAAAAACCGTAGGGAACAGGTAGTGTTGACCCGATGTCGTATTGGACATACTAGAACAACACATAGTTTTATCCTCAACATTGATGATCGACCTGAATGTATACCATGCAATTGTCCTTATACAATTCAACTTGTTTTAATTGAATGTGTAGATGTTGCCGATATCAGGCGTGATTTTTATTCTGCTCATTGTCTTAAAGACCTATTTACAAACGTCGCTGGCGACAAAATCGTTCAATTTTTAAAAGGAATCAATTTATTTAGTAAGATTTCAATAGATCAATTTTAAACAAGCTTCTAATTTGTAATATTGTTATTGTTAAACCAAAAAATTACTATTATGTTTTTTAACATTTTACACATCTGTTTTACTTATATAAAGCTGTATGGTTTTATATTGTTCAATAAACCCAACAGTTCTCGCCACAATATAGCTGAAATATTGCTGAAGTTGGCGTAAAACATCAATCAATCAATCAATCAAAATCGTTCAATTTTTAAAAGCAATTAATTTATTTAGTAAGATTTAAATGGATCAATTTTAAACAAATTTCTAATTTCTAATATTGTTATTGTTAAACCAAAAATTACTATTATGTCTTTTAACATTTTACACATCTGTTTTACTTGTATAAAGCTATATGGTTTTATATTAATATTTTATGTATTTATTAAAATTGTTCAATGAACCCAACATTTCTCGCCACAATATAGCTGCAATATTGCTGAAGTTGGCGTAAAACATCAATCAATCAATCATAGTTTTCCGCCGTGCACGGTCCCGGCTTATGAATAGGCCCGCAGCATCCTCTGAGCTTGGAGTATGAGTCTTCCTAACAGAGGCGACACCTTTGCCGTGTGTCGAGACCCGTGTCGATGGTTGAGGAGATCCTGGTAGGTGCGAGCCTGTGTTCAGACTCCCGCTTCGGCCATAAAATATCCGTTGGGCTGAGAATACAGGATCAATATCTTACTTTGGCTCTGATATCATCTAAACGGGAGGTCGGATTGGTCCGGTCCGATCAATCAGCTGGTCACGCCAAGCCCTCCAGTATATCTTTCAAACTTGAGTTTAAGTTAACTAGTGTAAAATTTTGTCTTAATTTAAACCACCAAAAACAGTGTAGGGATACTGGAGAAGGCGGTGGCTCATGGGTCAATCAAGTAGTAAGCTTTCCATCAGTGCCTGGTGGTTACGCTCCACTTGAGTATACCATCTTTGGAACACTTGATACTTTCTGGTGGAGATCCCTAGAATCAAAGTATCGCCCCTGTTGGCACTCCGTGGTGGGTGGGTGACATAGGTGGTGAAATCTACTTTCTTTCTTCATGGCACAACACCAACCAGTTCCAAATAGAAAAAGAAAACTAGACAATTTATTCGAGAAGTTGAAGATAACAGATCATATTGGTTATTTGTTCTCTATCAGTTTTAAACATCTTTGAGTTTATGGTCTTCCAAACGTTTAGATTTTATCTGCACTGAAGAGACATAAGTTGTCGAAATGCGCATATGCAGAATTTAAATTTACAGTAACTTCGGTATTAAGTCATTTGGACAAAATTTATTGTGTTGACTGGATCATCTGATAAGCACATATCAAAAATCAATCCATTTGCTATCCAAAAGACCATCCAAAGCATCGCTGGAACAGTAAAAAACGTCTGCAGAATGCGATCAGGTGACTTACTAATTGAAGCTTCTTCCAAAACTCAGAGCGAAAATTTACTAAAAATAACTAAAATTTTAGAATTCAAAGTTTCGGCATCTCCCCACAGAACTCTTAATAGCAGTCGTGATATTATGAGAGAGAGGAAATTTGTGACGAATTATCATAACAAGGCGTTACAAAAGTACAAACATTTATTTCGAAAAAATCAGGAAGCGCTGTTAAACTCAATACTTTTCTTTTAACCTTCATTAGTCCAATTCCTCCAACATCATAGAAAATTGGCCCCTTTGGTGTAAAGGTTGACAAATTCCTACCAAACCCAGTTAGATGTTTCACTTGCCAAAAGTTTGGTCACGGCACCAAACAATGTAGGGGCAAGTTAAAATTTTTTAAATGTGGAGAAGGGGGACACCAGGACACCGAATGTGGTAATGCACAGAAATGTGCAAGCTGCAGCGGTGCGCATATGGCCTCCTCACGGGATTGTCCCCTTTATACCAAGGAAAAGGAAATTCTAAAACTTAAAACGGAGAAAAACATTTCATACAAAGATGCACGTCAACAAATTTCCCCATCAAATACATTCTCAACAGCAACATCCACATATGCAGACAAAGTTAAAAAACCTAACTCTTTCTCGCATGTGGAAACCCAAATAAATTATACATGGCCAATTGACACTCAAATTCCAAGGCCATTATCAGTAAAAACTGTACCGTCACCACTCCATCAAAATTTAAAAAAGCTTCAAATTCAACAAAGTCAACACAATCTTTGTCCAAATCCCCTTCAAAAGTTCAATCATCTTCTAAAAACATAAATTTAAATACTTGACCTAAAATTACTAAAGCCAACGACCAAAAATCAGCAGAATGTTCGTCTACTGCAGAAAATAAAAAACCACCTAGAAGTGCAAATAGCCACAGACAGAGTAGACTCGAAAAGTCCAACCCTGCTATTAGCACTTCTAACAGATATGAAAGCCTGTCTTCAGACGAAGACACTGGTAAACCTAAAAAAACCTGGTCCACGCCCCAAACCGTATTGGGACGTAAGCAATTGGGGGAACTTTCGAAGACCAGATGGATACAGACACGGAAAATAACATCGAAAATGAACGACCACACAGAAGGTCTTTGTCTGTTAGTGGATCATCGTCTCGTTATCCTTCAGTTTCCCAAAAGGGAAATATCTCACCAATACGACTAAAATGAACAATATAATTCAGTGGAATTGCCGAGGTTTTATGATAAATTTTATTGAAATTACTGTATTAATTCAAGCTTTTAATCCTGCAGCATTTTGTCTTCAGGAAACGCACCTAAAGAAAAGTGATACGTTGAATGTAAAAAACTACTCCCTCTACAGCACTTATGTACCTGAGAATGAATGAGCCGCTGGCGGCTCAGCCATTCTCGTCAACAACAATATCGTCCACAGTACTGTAGTTCTAAATACCGATCTTCAGGCTGTTGCAGTGAGAATTTCTTTAGATAAAAAGATCACATTATGTTCTGTATACTTACCACCAAATTTCAACATCAGTTTGAGTCAACTTAAAAACTTGACTGACCAACTGCCCGCCCCATTTTTAATAATGGGTGTTTCAATGCACACAATCCATTGTGGGGCAGTTCTGCTTTGAATGACAAAGGTAAAAAGATTGAAGACATAATGTCGCAGGAAGGTTTATGCATCTTTAATGACGGTTCAAATACTTATTTACATCCTGGAAATGGGGCTTACTCAGCTATAGACCTAACTATAACTGACCCATCTCTACTGTTGGACTTCTCCTGGAAAGTACACGACGACTTATGTAGTAGTGATCACTTTCCCATTATTCTTCAACATCTTTATTCTACTACCGGAGAAAAGCCACAGCGCTTTAAATTTGTTAAAGCTGATTGGTCACTCTATGAAAATTTATGTAGAGAAGAATTGAAATCTGAATTGTTTGAAGATGTTCTTGATCCCTTGAGTATTTTCAGTGAAAAAAATACTTTCCATTGCAGATAAATCTATACCGAAAACTTCGGCAAACCCAGAAGTCCTGGGAAACCCTGGTATGGCGATGACTGTGATGATGCTCTGATAAATCGTAAAAAGGCGGAGCAACTTTTTAATAAACATCCAACGACGGACAACCTTGGCAATTTTCGCGTTTTTCGTGCAAAAGCTCGAAGAACCTTTAAACAAAGAAGACGCACTTCTTGGCGCAACTTCGTCTCTAAATTAAATTGCCACACCCCTATGAACAAAGTATGGAATATGGTACAAAAAA